>LR812540.1:18088420-18098420 GCA_903798195.1 Danio kyathit
AGAGAATCCAAATAAAGATGACAGTATAAAGTTATGATTTAATGAACAACAAGAAAGAAAGAAAGAGAAAGACAGAGAAAGAAAGACACAAGAAAAAGAAAAGAAAAAAAAAGACAGAGATAAAAAAAGAAAGAAAGAAAATGAACAAAGAAAAATATTTAGATAGAAAGGAGAGAATCCAAATAAAGATGACAGTATAAAAGCTATAATGGTTTAATTTACAACAAGAAAGAAGAGAAAGAAAGAATAAGTTGGTAAAAGAAGATCATTAATACCTCAAAATGGCCAAAAAAGATGACAGCAAAAAGTGATAATGGCTTAATTAAGAACTCTGCGCTGTAATGGTTTAGCCTGGAGCTTCCAAACAACACAGTATGACTAATGCGGCTATAAAACGCATCTTAACAAGGGCAGTTTAGCGCTCCTCATTACACAGAAAGAGGTCGTACGATAAATAGACCGACAAGAAGAGGACCGAAAATACGCCTGCTGGTTTAATTGCCAAACGACACCGCAATTATAAACAAGTCTGGGCTAAACTGATGACGTGCGCTGTAATTATGAAGGAAGATGCTAACTCTGCAGGCCAGGTTATCAAAGCAGGCGACGCTAAACGGGGAACTCATTGAGGGAGTTCAGATGAATGAAACCACATCTGAATCAACCAGTGAGTCCTCAAAGTTTATAATGAGGTTAGGAGAGTTATGAAGAACTCGGTGACCGGTCTTTTTTTAGAACAAACAACTTAAATTGGCCACAAATTTCTTGGTGTTTCAGCAAGTTGAACGATTTTGGTGACAAAACTTGACATATTTGCTTAGAATTTTTTCAAAAACTCCACAATACATTCTAGGCAAATTTACCACCCTTTCATTATGTTCATGGCTGTTTTTGCCCCATTGACTTCTATTATAATGAGTTTTTGATAAAAAAAATTACAAATTTTAGCTCTTCCCTACAGGGAAAACCACCAACAATCAAGAATGCAGGATTATATGCTCTCATGGATTTGCAATCTAAAAAAGTTGTTATGATGGAGCAAAAACAGCCACAATACATAACGAAAGGGTAGTAAATTTGAACAGTACACAAGGGTTAAAATATATTTTATATGTCTAAACCTGAAGCAAAATGTTCTTTGGATGATATTAAGAAATAATAATAATAATAAAAATGTGATGTCAGCAACATTCTGAAAAGGTGAAAAAGAAAATCTGGAGAAGGAGGAGCTAAAAAAAGAGGCTTGATGATGGAACAATTTTTAAGCATTTTAATAAAAAAAAAAATAATTAATTGTTATTTGTATTAATCTCTAATGAGAAAAAAGACACTATTTATTAAATGAATATTTAATAATAATTGTTAAATAAATAGACTGATAATGAAAATCATTCAGAAGTCAAAAAAAAAATTACTGACATTGGTAGAATTATGCATTATTTGGGAAAATGTCATATTTTAGAACAAATCAGGATATTTGATGTGACAAAACAAAAAACTGGAAGTGATTACTAGAAGTTAATCATAAAAATAAATAAGAACTGGAAGGGAGAGGCTAAAAATGAGAATGCTTGATGTGAGCAGAAATGGAAAGCTGGTTTAGAGATGGGGCAAGTTCTCAGAATGTTTTTTTTTTTAATGAGGAAAATTGTTTTTTTGGATGAGTTGTTAATAATAATAATAATAATAATAATAAAAAACAGAAAATATATATCAGGAAATTAAGTAAATAAATTAATAATGAGGCCCAGAAGTTAGGAAAAACTTGGAAAAAACTTTGGTAAAATTGTGTTTAATTTGGTAATATTTTATATTTTGGTAATATACAAAACATCTATGAAAAAAGATTATTAAAAATGAAAAATCTGAAGGGGAGGGGCTAAACATGGGAGGGCTTGATGATGTCAGCAGAGCTGGAAAGTTGTTTTAGGACGGTTTTAGAAATACAATCTCATGGCAATTCGTAACTTTTTGATTTAGTGGCTAATTCGTATTATATCTCATTCATTCAATTCAGTACAATTTGCTCATCCCCCAATGATGGTTGGGTTTATGGGCGGGGTTGGGTGCAACGCCTCGTTTTTAAAATCATACATTTTCGTACGCACATACGAATTATCCACTTAACTGGCAAAATGTAAAATAGTTACGTTTCCTTGTGGGATCAGGCTGGTTTCAAAGAAGTTTTCAGCAAAAAAGAAAGACACTTTTTTAAATTAGTTTTTTTAATGAAAATAGTTGTTTTGATGAATCACTAATAAAAGGACAGTAAATTAAATAGATTAATAATCAAAAAACAATATGACATTGATAATATTTAGTAATATGTCATATTTTAGAACAAAACAGGATACTTGATTAGAAAAAAAAACGAAGTGATTTTACAGAAATTGCAAAAAAGAAACTGGAGGGGAGGGGCTAAAATCGAGAGTGCTTGATGATGTCGGCAAAAATGGAAAGTCATTTTAGAGGCGGGGCAAAGTTTTCTTTCTTTTTTGTTTCATTTAAGATTTATTGCCTTGTTTGCCTAGGACAGTAGCTGGACAGGAAGTAAAATGAGAGAGAGAGGGGATTGAAAAAAGATCCACGAGTTTTGGGACTCAAACTTGGGATGCCTGAAATGAAATGTATATTGCTGCAATGCCCACAAGGTTATTGCCGCCAACAACAGAGCAAGATTAACACAAAACATTTATTTTACATTAGGAAAAATATTCATTGGACAAATCACTAATTAAAAAAAAAAACCCAAATATATATCACCAAATTAATTAAGCATTATAATTTCCCTGCAGGCACAGGACGTCAACATGATGTCATATTGACGTTGTACCCCAACATCGTGGGGACGTTGGATTTTGTTTGGAAATGAAAATCGGGTTGATGTCAGAACCCAACATCAGGCTGACGTCAATGTCCAATGTCCAACCTAAAATCAACCAAATATCAACGTCTAATCATGTTACACCTTGACGTTGTGTGGACATTACCACTATGACATCTATCAGACATTGGATTTTGGTCACTTTTTAACACAACCTAAAATCAACCAAATATCAATGCAATTTGATGTTGTTATTGGACGTCAAAATAACGTTGTCCTTAGACGCTGACTAGACATTGAATTCTGGTCACCTGACGTCATGACCTAAATCTAACCTAATATTAACATCTTATGATGTTGTGTGCCTGATGGGTTATGACCAGCGGGTAGGAAGAACTCATTGACTTGGCTAAAAGTATGTCATATTTGCTGTGTATTTCATAAAAAATGTTGGGTTCCATACAATTCCTTGATGTCGTCACAACACAAGTCAATTAAGTTAATCAAATATTTTTTTTAAACAAATTTAAGTGGATTGAACATAAAACAATTAAGTTGTGCCCAAAAAAACTCAAGAATTGTGTTGATTCAGCTCATTTAAGTAGTTTCGAACAAACATCAAAATTAGTTTTTAATTTATGCATGTAATATATATTATAAGGAAATTTCAGAAAAACATTTGAAATTTTTTTATTTCTATTAAATAAATGCCGCTTTAAAATGTACATTAGATGTACATCCAGTCTTCTGTAAAAATAAAAAAGTAAATGCAAGAATAGCTTCCAAAGGCATACTTCATTTCATTCCAAAATAAAACCTTGGCATTATACTGTAGCTCTTCATGTCGGTGTGCTCGTCTGCATCACATGAAGAGTTTTTGATTTGTTTTGGTCTCATATGTTTAGCGTGGCCTCTTGAGTTAAATGGAGGAGATTGGAGGAGCTCTCACTGTTAATAGACTCGTCTCTTACCATGGAGGTGCCCCTGAAGAAGATGTTGTTGCAGATTGAAGAGAAGAGCTTGAGACTTTCCTGCAGGCGATTCTGAACAAGGCAAAAACACATGAGCCGTCAGACTTCCGACCATGCTCACTTGTGTGCTCATAGTAAGTCTAATAAATTTGGTTACCTTTTTTATTGTTTATATTGCTTTTAAATGGTAAAGATTGCACTATACACTACCTGACAACAGTCTTGTCGCCTATCCAAGTTTTAGGAACAACAAATAAAACGTGACTTCTAGTTGATCGTTTGGTATCAGAAGTGGCTTATATGAAAGGCAAAAGCCTTAATAAAGATTAAAAGATTACGCTTATTTTACCAAAATGAAATATGATCATATGACCTTGATTTTTTAAATTATTTAATTAGGACAGTAAGATCTGACATTGCTTAGACAAAAGTCTTGTCACTTGTCAAATAATGTACAGTATAGAATATAAAGTCATGGTGCAGTGGAAAAAGAATGAATAATGTGTATGACTCCATGAGCTTGGAGGACTGCATCCATACATCTCTGCAATGACTTTAATAACTTATTAATAAAGTCATCTGGAATGGCAAAGAACGTGTTCTTGCAGGACCCCCAGAGTTTATCAAGATTCTTTGGATTAATCTACAATGACTCCTCCCTCTTACCCCAGACATGCTCAATAATGTTCTAGTCTGGTGACTGGGCTGGCCAATCCTGGAGCACCTTGACCTTCTTTGCTTTCAGGAATTTTGATGTGGAGGCTGAAGTATAAAAAACAGCGCTATCCTGCTGAAGAATTTGCCCTCTCCTGTGGTTTGTAATGTAATGGGCAGCACAAATGTTTTGATACCTCAGGCTGTTGATGTTGTCATCCACTCTGCAGATCTCTCGCACGCCCCCATACTGAATGTAACCCCAAACCATGATTTTTCCTTGACCAAACTTGACTGATTTCTATGAGAATCTTGGGTCCATGCAGGTTTCAATAGGTCTTCTGCAGTATTTGTGATGATTGGGATGCAGTTCAACAGATAATTCATCGGAAAAATCTACCTTCTGCCACTTTCCAAATGATCAACTAGAAGTCATGTTATTATTTGTTACTCTTACAACTGGGATTGTTGACAAGCCTTTTGTCCGGTAGGGTACAATACTAATAATAATTATTTTATATTGATATCGGTTTAAATTAAATTCTACTTTCAGTTTTGATGCTTATTTTTATTACTGCTAAGCATTTTAAAAAATGTCAATACATTAACAAATACTGTGTATGTATATATATATATATATATATATATATATATATATATATATATATATATATATATATATATATATATATATATATATATATATATATATATATACATACATACATACACACACACACATACACAGTTGAAGTCAGAATTATTAGCCCCCCTGTTTATTTTTTCCCCCAATTTCTGTTTAATGGAGAGAAGATTTTTGCCAACACATTTCTAATCATAATAGTTTTAATAACTCATTTCTAATAACTGATTTATTTTATCTTTGCCATGATGACAGTAAATAATATTTGACTTGATATTTTTCAAGACACTTCTATTTTTAAAGGCTTAACTAGGTTAATTAAGTTTACTAGGGAGGTTAGGGCAATTAGGCAAGTTATTGTATAACGATGGTTTGTTCTGTAGACTATCAGAAAAAATATAGCTTAAAGGGGCTAATAATTTTCTCCTTAAAATGGTGTTTAAAAAATTAAAATCTGCTTTTATTCTAGTCGAAATAAAACAAATAAGACTTTCACCAGAAGAAAAAATATTATCAGACATGCTCTGAAAATGTTCTTGATCTGTTAAAATATTTAAAAAAGAAAAATAAATTTAAAGGGGGGCTAATAATTCTGACTTCAACTGTGTGTATATATATATATATATATATATATATATATATATATATATATATATATATATATATATATATATATATATATATATATATATATATATACACATACACAGTGCTTAGCATAATTGAGTACTCATTTAGAATGAATATTATTATCAATTTCTCAGTGAATATAGATAATATATTTTAATGCATTTGAACGAAACAGATTTATTAAAACGATACGTTTAATAAAATTATATTTTTGTCACGAAACATCTTTGGAAATAAAAAAATAATACATTAATATTCAAGCCAAATACTGCAAAAATACAATAAAATTACAAACTTCATTTTACTTAATGTAAAACTACAAAACTAATCTACAAAATTGTATAGATTTTTATTTCTCTTGATTTTTCCTTTTATTTAATACTTTTCCCTAACATATACATTTGGATGTACTCATTGTTGGACCGTTATCAAGAGACTTTTGTTAGATTAGCTTCCAATTTAGCTTCAGTATTGACAAAACTAACATACACACACAAATATAATATTGTAAAGCTTCCTAATAAAAATAATAATATAAAGCATAGATTTGGGAGGGGTTTATATATATTCTTTTAGAAAATCTGTGTTATTTCTTTTCAATGTCACATAAAAAAATTGTTATTTAGAGCTTCTTTCATTCATTCATTTTCCCTTCGGATTAGACCCTTTATTTATCAGGGGTCGCCACAGCAGAATGAACCGCCAACTTATGCAGCATATGTTTTACGCAGCGGATGCCCTTCCAGCCGCAACCTATTACTGGGAAACATCCTTCCACAATCATTCACACACATACACTACGACTAACTTAGCTTACTCCTTGGACTGTGGGGGAAACCAGAGCACCCGGAGGAAATCCACACCAACATGGGGAAAACATGCAAACTCCACACAGAAATGCCAACTGACCCAGCCGGGACTCAAACCAGTGACCTTCTTGCTGTGAGGCAACAGTGCTAACCATTGAGCCACTTTGTCACCCCATTTGGAGCTTGTTTTAAGGAAAAATTCAATTGGTAACAATAAATGAAGTAACACTTCTGAAGTTAAAACATTGCTATTATGTTCTCTAAAAACTAATATAAAGGTATGAAAACATGGCACATTATTTTGTGCTATTTTATGCCAATAGTAATAATAATAATAATAATAATAATAATAATAATAATAATAATAATAATAATAATAATATTAATAATAATAATAATAATGGTGGTCTCATAATGTTTTACATATGTGCATACACATATATTTTTTATTTTAATATTATTATTTACTATTTGCTACTGATGGCAGAACCATGAAATGTTAACATTATCAAAAACTGACAAAACAAAAATACATGAACATCTTTTTAAAATACCACATTTTAGCCACCTATTTTTACCATCTAGAACACAACACCCCTGGCCTTTAAAAGGCACTTTAGGCTCTTGAGGCCTTTTTTCCCCATGAACATTAAAGTGTTTCCTCACCATAGATGGATCCTCTACCAGCGTCATGTCGTATCCACTCAGAGAGACGACGAACAGCACAGACCTCACATACTCAAAACAGCTGATCCACTTCCTCCTCTCCGTCCGCTGACCACCAACGTCATACATCCTACAGACACAAAAAATTCTCAAAAACCTTGATACAACAAAAAATGCACATGAGAGTCAATTTACCTTGAGAAACACATCACGTAACCAAACTACATTCAGAAACATTCGTTTCAGCATCACTTCATTGTGACTTTAACAACAGCATATTAGCATTTGTTATGCTAATATGTGGCTAATAAGCGACATGTATTTGTACATGTAAAAAAAAAAAAGACCAATATGCCTAAAAGAGCTTCTCAAATGAACAAACTAGTACACACACCATGCTTTAGATACCAAGCTGAAATGAGTTAGCTTGTTAGCTAATAGTTAACAAAAAAAGTCAAAACATGAGATGAAAACATCCCCAAATGCCTTGAATTGACAAAAACACACATGAAAGTCAATTTATCTTGAGAAACACCATATACAGTGGATTCAAAATCACTTTATTTGGACTTTTACCAACAGTCAGAGTAGCATTTGTTATGCTAACATGTGGCTAACTAACAATACTGTTTGTACATGTGAAAACAATAACCTCAAATCAACAAGATCAGGTAAATTACCACTCATATTGTTTTACAAACCAAACTAAAAAGAGAGTTAAAGTGTTAGAGTGTTAGCTAGCAGTTAGCAAAGATGTCAAAAAGCATGAGATGTGACAAAACATTCTCAAACACCTCAAAATGACAAAAACACACATGATTTACCTTCAGAAATGCATGAAGTAACCAAACTGCAATGGATTTCAACATCACTTCATCTTTTTTAACCAACATCGTAGCATTTTTATACTAATATGCTGCTAACTAGTGACTGCTAACTTGCGACACAAGTTTGTACATCTGACTGACAGTCTCAAATAAGCTTTCCGAATGAACAAAGTTAGCCAAATTTTCTCAATCCATTTTTATACCAAGCTAAAATATTTAGCTTGTTACTGCAGCTAGCAAAGACACACCAAAACACGGTAGCCTATTTGACAAATCCCCTCAATACAACAAACACGCATATCCAATTAGTTTCAATCAAGAAAAGCATCATGTAAGCAAACTGCAATGGATTTCAACATCATTTCATGGTCACTTTTACCAACAGCATAGCATTTGCTAAGCTAACATGTGGCTAAACTAATGATTCTCGCTTGTACATGTGAATAACAGGCCAATATGAAAATAGAGTTGCTAAAATAAACAAACTGGGCCATATTTCCTCACACCATGTTTAGATACCAAGCTATAAGGAGTTAGCATGTTAGCTAGCAGTAAAAAACAACAAAAAAAGTTAAAATATGGATGACAAAATGTCCTTAAATACCTCAATATGAAAAAAATGCACATTAAAGTAAAAAGTCATTCAACCAAACTATGGATTTCAACATCACCTCATGGTGCATTTTATCAACAGTGTAGCAGGATATTAGCATAACAAATGCTAACAAGTGGCACGTGTTAGTACATGTGAAAAACAGGCTGACAGGCTCAAAAGAGCTTCTCAAATGGACAAACACAGCCAAAATGTCCTCACTCTGTGTTTTAGATCCCAAGCTAAAAAGAGTTAGCTTGTTAGCTAGCAGTTAACAAAGAGGCGTCAAAACAAAAGATGAGATGTTTCATTAGGGGCTTCAGAAATTAGTCAAAAAGGCTTTATTCTCTATGTTTATTCTCAGACAGCGTTTCTGGTCTTCAGGCAATCGTGACACACGTTTATTTTCAATCTATCACTTCACCCAGCAGCATCCTCTTCATATTATTTGCCGGTAAGATTCGTTCACACGTCTCCGATAAAAACTATCAATGCCCACACTTCAAACGTGATAGAAAAAGAAATCCATATGTGCTTTATGAGACAGTAATAAATATGATGTCTCATAAAAATCAGTCAAATGAATTGAATCATGGGCATAGAGGCTGTTGACTGAAACTAGTGCATTTAAATCAGTTGTCTTTTTTTTGTACAACAAAATGCAGGTAAAAAGACGATGCTTTACAGGGAATGATACGGCAAAAACAAATTTTTAAATAAATAAATTAATAAATACAAAGAATAAATGATACATATAAAGCTCATTTGAAATTCAAACTAAATAAATGTAAAAAAAAAATAATAAAGTGTATAGCTAAATGTATAAGGTAAAAAATATAAATTACATATACAAGCATTCACAAATTCATTAAACAAACACACCTAAAGAAACAAGTGCATAAACAAATGTGTAATTAAATGTCTGTGAAAATAAATATGTAAATAAATACATTTATAAATGCATGAATCAAATATACAGGTGCATAAACAAATGTGTAAATGCATAACATACAATATCCATAAATATGGAAATAAAAAAGTTGTCCGTATATCAATACTTTGCATATATTATGAATAAAATAAAAATTGCATAAAACCTTCAAGCAAATAAAAGCATTAACAAACACATTCATGATATAAAATCAATTAAATGTATATTAGATCACACAGTTAAATAAGATTTAGCCCCGGATGCCAAATCCTGTCAGGAAATGTCAGGTATCTGGACAACAAGTCAGCAGAGTTTCCAATACATAAACCTATTAACCAGTATTCAACTGAATTAATAATTTCTTATCAATATAGGAGTTGACTGAGAAAGCCAGAGAGGAGCAGAGGCAGGAGACCAAGTCATGATGATAAAGAAAGAGCAGAGTTTATTGAA
>LR812540.1:18110920-18138420 GCA_903798195.1 Danio kyathit
CAAACTAGCATTTTACATAAAAAAAACATTAATGACACATTTCGAAGTCCAATCTGGCATCCATTTTGCACCGAAATGTAGGTTTATCTTAGCCCGAAATTCCGATACTCATTTTTTCCCACATTTGATGGCCGATAACCGATAAATAACCGATATATGCAAATTCAGAATTGTAATATCGCCCATTTATCAATTATCAGGCATAACATAACATAACAATATATATTTAAAGGAAAAATGAGACTAAAATTTAAATAACATTTTAAATCTAACAAGTAAATGTAAATTATGCTAGTTTCTGATTGGATCATGAACATTCTATGTGTGCTATTACTGTCATTTAACTGCAATGCTAAAGTAGTTCAAGCAGGTTTTGACTGCATTACAGTTCCATATACCCTGAAATATTCCAGTTACTTCACAGCTATAACAGTCAAAACAAATCTGAACAAAACAAAGAAAAAGCATTTGGTTAAGATGTATTAAGCCCAGAGATGCCTAAACTAGGGCCCGCAGGCTAAAGTTGGCCGGTGGTAACCTTTGATTTGGCCCACCATCCAGTCTGAGAAGAGACCGATGGGAGGGTTGGGGGTGAATGCCTATAACTGAGATCGTCATTTCTAATACAACATAGCTTTTTTTGATTGTTTTATTGCCGAGCTACAAAAAAAAGCAAACTAAAATCAAATGTTTCAATTAAATGTTGTAATTTAATCAGATTTTTAAAAATACTGTAAATACTGTCAATCCATGGACAGGGAACAATGCCGAAGACATCAAATCAAGGCAAAAACAGGTGCAGCTTGACTCGTGTATTCGGCATTGATCTCCATTCTGTTATAAATGGGATTGTTTTTGTTTTTACGGTTATAAATATTATTAAAAATACTGCATTAGTTAATATAAAGCAATGATTTATAGTTATTTTTAAATATTATTAATTACCCATGGCGGCTTTAATGTAATAAGTTTGGTATATTTACCTTCGGCCCACAGCCCTTAATCAAGTATGCTTTTTTGGCCCTTTATAAGAAAAAGTTTGTGCACCCCTGATTAAGCCGAAGGAAAATGAATGAATGAATGAATGAATGAATGAATAAGATGCGCAAGATCTAGTCCTACACACAAAAGCAGTTTGAGGACAAAACAAACAGACAAATGTCTTGAAAATATGAACAGTGGTTGGGTTTGTCCATATCTGACCCACCGTTGAGTTTCAACAAACCATTTTTTATCAGCATAAATATAAAAAAAAAATGGTGAAAACATTAGGTTGAATGTGCATACACAATTAAAAATACAACACATAGACAAAACGAATGTTAAATATCTAATATCAGATGACAACCGATATGCTATATAATGCATTTCCCTAAAATGCAGTTTATTTTAGTATTAACGTGACAAAACTGAGACATTACTGCATTGAAATGTTAGATATTATCCTGTCTTTCAGCAATTTCTAGCTTGACAACAACAGGTTCATATCAAGGAGCAACTTCATATCCAGTAAACTGTCAATAAATAAAAAGCATCTTCAGCTCCTATAATCGGGTGTCTGTGGTAAAAGCCCCTGTCCTTAAGGGCCGTATCAACTTGTCTAGGTAAGCGGATTTACCTCTGACTGCAGTGGTGATAACCAGAGGCCCGAGGGAAACACGCGCCGTATGATAATTACTGCTATGAATATAAATACAACATGATACAATATAAGCAAATCTGTGGGGGTTTTCTATACGTGGATGTGCTCAAGAGAGGGATTATCCAGGAGCGCGCGCTACACAGTGACATTCACACCTCACAGGAGGTCACAAACACCCTGGAGAGAGAATTAGACAAATGCATTTAAACAGTTTTGAAGCATAAACCTTAGATAAGTGTGCCACAGTTCTTGATTAAGGGTGTCTGAGGGCTCTTTTTTTTGCTCTAAGACCATTTTATTATTCTGTTCATGTGAACTCAAAACCAGGTTGAGCTATACGCTAGTATGTCAGAGTAGATGATTTAGCAGCGCTAGCTTGATTACAAATGCTGTTGAATAACAAAATATACACACTGTTACAGCAAAGACCGCTATAGTAGACATTAGAATATATTCAATTCATTTTTATTTCTATAGCGCTTTTACAATGTAAATTGTCAAAGCAGCTTAACATACAAGTTCTAGTAAACTGAAACTGTGTCAGTCCAGTTTTCAGAGTTGAAGTTCAGTCTAGCTTAGTTCTTTTCACTACCGAAAGTCCAAATACTGAAGAGTAAATCCATCGATGCGCAGCTCCACAAGTCCCAAACCAAGCAAGCCAGTGGCAAGAAACAAACTTCACCAATTGACGAAAGTGAAAGAAAAAAACCTTGAGAGAAACCTCTCAGTTGGGCATGACTATTTATCCTCTGGCCAAACTTCCTGTGCAGAGCTGCAGTCTAGGTGCCGGAGGCTGAAGAATGCTGGATGTCCATCGTAGAGAGCTGCGGGTGTGAGTATAGGTCACCGGCAGGTGATCAGGCTGGCCCATGGGATCAATGCGAAGACTCATCAATATACCAGGTTTTGATAATTGTAGTATACTACTTAGCATTGCAGCTTTAATGTAGTTAGCAGTTTTATTAGAAGAGTTTAAACAAAAACTCCTTTCCGAGGTAAGCTAGCATATACCGTAAACTTTAGTTTCGAAAGAGAAACTGTGCTAAAACACAGTTTTAAGAGAATCTTGTTCTTGAAGTTTAAGTTAGCTAAAATGCTTCTTTGTACAGCTAGCTTTTGATTATGGTCCTGCTATCATTAGCTTAAATTTGTTATTTAATTAATTGTTAATTAAAGGAATTTTTCGAAAAACTTTTTAACAACATACATTATAGTGTTTTGAAAAAAAATGCTAGCCAATAAAATAACCATATTTTATTGACAGTAAAATGTTATTGACAGCGAACGAGTCGAGAGGCGTCATTTTACCAATGTTACCATGGCAGCACAGTGGCACTGTTGCAAGCAGCAAGAACAAGCACGCTACATAGAAATGTATTGTTGGGACATTATTTGAGCGGACTTTGCTTTTCAGGTGAACAAATGTAGTTTATGCATAGATAAGTATTTATTTATGTTTATTTATGAGCAGAATATCCACAGAACGAAACATTGAGCTATTCTGCACTTCATTGGCATGCGCACAAGCTAGCTGAAGATGCGCTCTGTTGCTTTTGTATTTTGGTCAGTATGGCCAAAGTACCTTTAAGGCAAGTCATTTCACTCGGCAGGTATCTTTGAAATGCCTCAAACAGTATGCTCGGGCATTCTGCTTAAATTGGAAAACATCAACATCTCTAAAATTGCTTGCCAAGCTTACGATTAAATTTTATATTCATTCAATCATTCATTCATTCATTTTCTTTTCGGCTTAGTTCCTTTATTAATTTAAGGTCAAAACTGCGGAATGAATCAGCAACTTATCCAGCATATATTTTATGCAGCGGATGCCCTTCCAGCTGCAACCCAACCCTGGGAAACACCCACACACATACACTACAGACAACTTAGCCCACCCAAATTACCTATAGTGTATGTCTTTGGACGTGTGGGGGAAACCGGAGCACCCGAAGGAAACCCACGCGAACATGGGGAGAACATGCAAACTCCACACAGAAATGCCAACCGACCCAGCTGAGGCTCGAACCAGTGACCTTCTTGCTGTGAGGCGAGAGCGCTACCCACTGCGCCACCGTGTTTCCCCTTAATATTTGGAATTGCTAGTGAAATTAAACTACAACTGTCTCTTTACTTTCATTTCGAAACGTTCAAATCACACAAAATCTGCAAAAATTCACCTCTGGTCTGACCCCCTCCCCCTGAGAATTGTCAGCCTATATCGATGGATGATTGGCTTCTGTACTAGAAGATGAGGGTTCATTCGATATATAGACTGTTACACTTTTCCCCATTCAAAACTATAGAAGTGAATATAACGTCTTGTGTATTCTATAGTTTTTGGTACAGCAACACCTGTGGCACAAGTCATTGAAATAAATGGGCTACATATCGATGCGCTTTCCGCATCCAGTGTGAAAGCAGTTTCACCCTGTGCAGTGACAAGAGCTGGAGTGAGATTGAAACCTTTTATATTGACCCTCAAGCATGACCAAATAACCAGAGAAGGGTCTCATGACCTTAAGGTTAACTTTCTCCAAAGTTCAGGAGGTAGAATATTGACTCTATGATAATTATGCTGACACTACAAACCTCAAATTTGTGCTTTGTAATCAGAAATAATGTGCACCTAGTTGAGAGAAAAAGCGGGTCTGATCAACTCACTCTTCTCTCTTACCTAATAGGCCGACCTTTGGCCAGCACCCAAATTTTGACTATAAAGGTAAGGGTTTCTTGCTGAAACTTTGTAAGCTCAGCCATGGGATAATCGAGCATCGCCCAGCATTCTCAGACACACATGTCGCTTTTCCAATGTGACTGCAGCGGGCTCCCCAGTCTTTGAAAAGAAAAATGATGGCACCTTTCTTGAGGTTGTATATACTTATTACAAATTGCTTGGGGTTTCATTATCTGTCTTTTATTCATGTAATCATTGTTACTCATGTTTATTTCGCATTATAAGCCTTTTATGCAATTTTGTTGTATTTCGATCAATGATATCCATAAGTATTGTTTATAATTTATTAACTATTATTGTGATAATTGATATCAGCTGTATGTACCAGCAATAAACAGTTGTATTGCTTGTTTAGTATGGTGTATGGCACCACACTTGTCTCAATTTCACAAACCATACTAAAACCTTTTTGGTATGCTGAAACATTTTACATACTAAAAATTTGGGGCATACTAAAACATTTAACACCATTTTCGACTGATTATTTCAGTAGCTAAAATTTTGGTGCATTCATAATTTAAAGTGTACGCTATAAGTTTCAACTTATTTTAAAACGTGTTGTAACAATTTCAGTTAACAACAGAGCAATATATTTGTTGCTGCCACATTAAACACACTTGTACAAGTCCTGTTGCTGTTTTAGTGACAGATAAACAGACGCACAAACACACAATATCACACTCCGTCTCAGTGCCAGTGCGATTCCTTGGCATTCCAGCTCAGTCTGATCTTGTAAACCCCCTGGGCGTCACGACAGGCGATGAACACACGACTTCAGACACCTCAGCAGAGACGCTGAGCGTATGAGTACGAGGTGTGTTTCTGGAAGCATGTCTGGGTGCATATGACAGACATGTCGTTACGTGCATCGGGATGCAACTTCCACTCGCTGCTGGCCTTCAATTCCCAGCGGGACCCAAAGGCCCTGTCGCTGTGAATCTGTCTAACTCTCTATAACACTCCTTGAGGAAAGGCGAGGGCTAACTTTTCCAGCTTCAGACCCCAGAAATAGTCTCAAGATAAGAAGCTGCTAAAACCAGTTTCTGGTTGTTATTAGCTGGTCCAAAA
This sequence comes from Danio kyathit, assembly GCA_903798195.1. Lineage (NCBI taxonomy): Eukaryota > Metazoa > Chordata > Actinopteri > Cypriniformes > Danionidae > Danio > Danio kyathit. Next base: position 18,116,365 of record LR812540.1, read on the forward strand.
TTCTCATTATCTGGTCCACATGTTTGGTCAGCCAGAATATAAGTCTTCATATGTGTATTTATATGTGGAATTCACCCAATAATTTCCTCACCATTTACACTTAAGTGGTTCTAAACAAGTTATTCTGAAGAATATTGGAGCCATTGACTTCCATAGTAGTCTACTAGTTTTAAAGTACCTTAAACAGCATGGCCAATGTCATACTAGTGAAAAGATTGTTTTGAAAAAGTTAGTAAACTAAAACTGTGGATGTTTTTGTAGCTAGCTACTTTTATCTTAGCTTTAGCTCATGTTAGCTTTGTTTTGTTAGTAGCTTACAATATGGCTAATTGTTCTTAAATAAGCATAAGCTAAAATGACATGAAAAATATTTTTTACACTTTCTATAACTACGATGTTAATGTTTTCTAACAAAATTTAGCTTAAGATTGGTTACTTTTTGTAACTATGTTGTTGAGTGGTTAACTACTTTAAAAAAGTATTAGCGCAAATAACAAAAGCTAACAAGTTTAAGTAAAGTAGCTTAAACAGCATGGCCAATGTCATACTTGTGAAAATAATAATTTGAAAAAGTTAGTAAACTAAAACTTCAGATATGTTGTAGCTAGCTACTGACAATGTTTTGCTTTAAAAAACCTGACTTACGTTAGCTTTGCTAATAGCTTACAAAACGGCTAATAGTTTTCAAATAAGCAAACATGACATTTAAATTAGAGTTAAGCTAAGAGCGTCTTTCATGAAAAAGATTTAATGTTACCTTTTTATAGCTACGGTAATGTTTTTTAATGAAATTAAGCTTAACATTGGTTACTTTTTTGTTACTAGGTTGTTGAAATGCTAACTGCAGAAAACAATAATTAGTTTAATAGCAAAAGCTAGCAAGCATAAGTAAAGTAGCTTAAACAGCATGGCCAATGTCATACTAGTGAAAAGAATGATTTGAAAAAATTAGAAAACTAAAACTGCGGACATGTTGTACCTAGCTACTGACAGTGTTTTGCTTTAAAAAACTTGACTTACGTTAGCTTTGTTTTGCTAATAGCTTACAAAATGGCTAAAAGTTTTCAAATAAACATAAGCTAACATGACATTCAGCTCAGAGCTAATAAGCTAAGAGTCTCTTTCATGAAAAAAATTTAATGTTACCTTTTTATAGCTACGGTAATGTTTTCTAATGAAATTTAGCTTAAGATTAGTTACTTTTTGTTACTAGGTTGTTGAGACGCTAACTACTGAAAAAACAATTCGTTTAAATAACAAAAGCTAGCAAGCGTAAGTAAAGTAGCTTAAACAGCATGGCCAATGTCATACTAGTGAAAAGAATGATTTGAAAAAGGAAGTAAACTAAAACTGCGGACATTTTTGTAGCTCCTGACAATGTTTTTGCTTAAAAAAAATTAACTTGACTTATGTTAGCTTTGTTTTGTTAGTAGCTTACAATATGGCTAATCATTTTCAAATAAGCATCAGCTACAATGACATGTAGCTTAGAGCTAATAAGAGTATCTTTCTTGAAAAGGATTTATTGACATGTTACCCTTTTTACAGCTATCATGTAAATGTTTTCTAACAAAATTTAGCTTAAGATTAATTACTTTTGTAACTTGGTTGTTTAATGGCTAACTACTTTAAAAATGTATTAGTGTAAATATAAAAAGCTAGCAAGCTAAAGTTTTATAGTACCTTATACTGCATGGCTAATGTCATACTAATGAAAAGAATTATTTGAAAAAGTTAGTAAACTAAAAGCTTGGACGTTTTTGTAGCTAGCTACTGACAATGTTTTAAAAAATTGACTTACATTAGCTTTGATTTGTTAGTAGCTAACGACATGGCAAATCATTTTCAAATAAGTATGCGCTAAAATGACATCTAGCTTGGAGCTAATAAGCTAAGGGTGTCTTTCTTGAAAAAGATTAATTGACGTTTTCCGCTTTTTATAACTACTATGTTAATGTTTTCTAATAACATTTAGCTTAAGATTTGTTACTTTTTTGTTACTAAGTTGTTGAGATGCTAACTACCTAAAAAATAGCTTAAATAACAAAAGCTAGCAAGCTTAAGCAAAGTTAGTAAGTGAAACAGTTAGTAAACTACAACTTCTGACATTGTGGTAGCTAGCTACTGACAATGCTTTAAAAAAATTGTAACCACTTATGTTAGCTTTGTTTTGTTAGTAGCTTATAAAATGGCTAATCATTTTTAAAAAAAGTATGACATTTAGTGTTTGGGGAGCGTTTTTGTAGCTAGCTTTTTTGCTTTAAAAACTTAACTTGACTAACGTTAGCTTTGTTTTGTTAGAAGCTAACAATATGGCTAATCGTTGTCAAATAAGCTAAAATGACATGTAGCTTAGAGCTAATAACCTAAAGCTGGATTTATACTTTCGCCTGGCGCCGCATTGCACACCTCCGCTGACTGCGCGTGCACCTCGGAAACGGACAAGTCTTTTATACTTGCTGCGTTCGCCGTTGTGATATTCTTTTAAACGACAGGAGGCGGTCAAAAAAAACTGATCGCAAAGTCAGGCGGATAGACAGGGAAGTAGAAAGTTTCAGGAACTACATCATATCATTAATATCATTCAATATTTTTAAACTAATTTTTATTGTTTTTATAAATTATTTTAATGATTATACATTTTTTATAACCATTTAAGTTTTTTTAAATCAAACTTTGATGCATCACTTGCTTTTGTTCATATAATTTTATCTAATACAGTTTATTTAAAAATGAATGACAACTGAACATGGGTTGCTGTACAAATATATTTCTTATTATGGCAAGAATAAAAATCTGTCCTATACTTATGCTAAAAGAGCAATAATGGTCCAACATTCCTGACCATTATCACCAATAAGGCCTAGAAAAACAGACCATTAGTATATCGTAAACCGATAGGTTCAAATATTCCTTTTTAGTTATCAAAGAAATAATTTGTACTTATAGTTTTGTAACTATTAAATTGTTTTCAATTCAAAATTGCGATATACACATCAGTGTAAAACCTATGACTGGTGGATAAACATATTCTGTAATTGTGTACCTGGGTCTCCACTTTTGCCATGGCCTCTTTTGGCCTTAACAAACTTATCCCTTAGGTTTTTCCAAACCTTTTAACAAAAACATTCCTCCTTTCCCACTGCTTTGAAATTTCTAGCCAAGAATTATTGATCATCAGGTTATCTCTATGAAATAAATCCTGCGCTCCTCCGGCCAAAATCATGTTGCACGCACCCAAAGCAAACCTCCGCAAACTCCGGTGACGTCACATTCGTCGTTCGCACTCAAGCGAACTAGTGGACACGTCGAGTATAAACCAGGCTTAAGAGTGTCTTTCTTGAAAAAGATGTATCGATGTGTTACACCTTTTATAGCTACTTTAATGTTTTCAAACAAAATTTAGCTAGTTAGCTATATTCCCATAGTAGCTCCAAAGCCATTAACTGTATGTTCAAAAGATAATTAGCACATAGCTAGCAAGCTAAATCTTGCTAAAAACATCTCCCCAAATTGTTACTAACTGATCCTAAATTAAGTTTTCACCTACATTTACTTTAGGTTGGCTAATAATTTTTGTTCAAAGGTTGAACATGAATCACCATCTCTTCCTTTGTGAAGAAAAACAACAACATCTTTTAGAGTCATATTTAGATGATCTATTCCTTTCCCAAGCCAGTTCATACTCCAGCAGCGTGACATTTCAGAGTATTTTTAGAGTTTGAAAACCTCTTCTGGTGTTTTGCAGGTATACTTTAACTCTCGAATTGATTTGACACCACTTTGACCTCCCACCAAACATCCCTTCCATCTTCTCCCTGAAGTATCTCGCCTGCTCACTCCATCTCTGATCCATTTTTTCCACACAATTGAATTTTGTGAAATGACGGTCAGGGTTTCGGGGTCGTGGTTTTTGCTGGAGGATTCAGAATAGCGAGGGAAAGCAAATGAGAATAGATGAAAGGTAAAATGGAAAGATGGATGCTGGAGGTGAGGAGTACGGACCCAACCCGGTGAAGACGATGGAAATGCCCTCTGATAAATGTGACCTTTAGCAAGAGAATACGTGTGTTTGTGATGGAGTCCTGCAGGTCTGACATGACAGCTGAGGAGGAAAGGCTTTTAAACCTGGAGAGCTAGAGAGATACGCTAGGATGGAGACACAGAGGAACTGCGTTTAAGTGTGTTGAACCAGATCCACACTATATTTGAGTCATTAGCCTTATTTTCAGTACAAACAAGCATCCTTTTTTTTTTTTTTTTTTGGAAATAAGGATCGTTTTTAAATAAAAGCACATTTTTGTACATTTACAAGCACAATTAAGTTGCCATTACGTGTTGAGTGTGTGCGCGCGTTTTTAACTCTCTTTAAATCGTAACTCAAAACAGTGTCATGGTAATAATTTAGTTGCTCTCGGGTGACAAGCGTGTTATTGACTCTGTATTATTGACAAAGTGTCTGGAGGGGCTTCTTGGCCCCAAGGGGCAATGGGGGGCAGGACTACCTGTCAATCAAATTCTCTCTCGCATGACACACACACAAAATCAAACACGCACACGTCACTATCCACAACCCCAAATCAGAATTACGTTGGGAGAGTATGGAAGTGATTTCTAAATTTACTTTGACTTGTAGTTCATTGCAGACAATACAACAAACATTATTTAATGTGTTCCTCGTGATTTTTATTTAATTAATTTATTTTTTTCAAAATAAACACATATTCCAATTTTGGTTCTTGCAACACATTTTAAAAAAACGGAACAGTAAAGCATTTACTACTTTGTAATGTTGCCATTCCTTTTCACACCACTTTAAAGACGTTTAGGGACTGAAGACACCAAGTGATGAAATGTTTCAGGTGTAATTCTGTCCCATTCTTCCTGCAAACAAGTCTTCAGGGAGGCAACAGTACGGGGTCTTTGTTGTCGCATGTTGTGCTTCAAAATGCACTACACATTCTCTATTGGTGACAGGTCGGGACTGCAGGCAGGCCAGTCAAGTACCTGTATCCTATTCCTCCGCAGCCAGGACTTTGTAATGTGTGCAGAATGTGCTTTTGCATTGTCTTGTTGAAATATGCATGGTTGTCCCTGGAAAAGATGTCAGAATATTGTGCTCCAAAATCTCTTTGTACTTTTCAGCATGAATGGTACCATCCCAGAAGTGCAAGTTACCTTTGCCGAGGGAACTGACACAACTCCATATCATGACAGACCCTGGCTTGTGGACTTGTTGCTGGTAAGAGTCTGGATGATCCTTTTTTCTTTGGTCCAGAGCACACAGCCTCCCAAAAAATCGTAGACGGCGCTTCTGAACATTGTTAACATAGGGCTACCTTTTGGGCTTCCTTCCAAATTTAACTGGCATTTGTGAATGTAACTATGTATTGTGGTACTTGACAAAAGTTTGTCAAAGTTGTCCAGAGCCCATGTGGTGATATCTCTTATAGACGAATAACGATTCTTGATGCTGTGCCGCCTGAGGGATCGGAGGTCACGGTTGTTCAGCTTAGGCTAGTGCCATTGTCCTTCATGATTCTTTAAATCTTTTAATTATGTTATGCACTGTTGTAGGTAAAATATACAAATGTCTTCTTATCTTTCTTTGAGGAACATTGTTTTTAAACATTTCAATAATTTTCTCATGTTTTTGTTGGCAAACTGGCAATCCTCAGCCATCTTTGCTCCTAAAGGACTAGACCTTCCTTGGATGCTTTTGTACCAAATCATAATTACAATCACCTGTTTCAAATCCCATCATTATTTAACAAATTTACTTGATTACTAGCCCTAAATTGCCGCTGTCCCAACATTTTTGGAATGTGTTGCAGGTCTGAATGACAGGAAAGGACGAATATTTACAATTAAAATTGAGTCGGCGCCAATAGCCTAGTGGTTAGTGCGTCGACACATAGCACCCAGGTGCTCGCGGCGACCCGAGTTCGATTCCCGGCTCGAGGTCCTTTGCCGATCCTTCCCCTATCTCTGCTCCCCACACTTTCCTGTCTGTCAATCTCCACTGTCCTGTCCATTAAAGGTGAAACACCCCCCCCCCCCCCCCCCCAAAAAAAAATAAATAAATAAATAATTAAGTTGAGCAGTCAAAACATGAAATATTTTGTGTTCACATTGTCTGCAATGAAATACAAGTCAAAGTAAATTTGAAAATCACTTTATTTTTATTTGCATTTTCCATATTGTCCCAACTTTTTCTGATTTGGGGTTGTATAATACACAGATAATAGTATAACGACCACTTCTAATACTGATAACAGCAATGATAATAATATATTTTTAAAAAAATAGACAATAGTAGACTATGGCTACATCCACAAATAAAAAAATATATAATAATTTTACATTTAAATATTAATACATGAATTTGAATAATTTATTTGGGACAAATTTCCAAAGTATAGCTCAGTAATGTGTGGGAATAGTGTTGGATCAAGGCTGTGTGTTTTAGTGTGTGGGTTCTGATGTCAAACGCATTCGGTACGGACAACTTCAATGGTTTACAGCACCTCACATCTCACTCGCCTCCGTCTCCTCATTCTTTCTAACCTTTTCTAGGTGTCCCGCATACTAATCAAAAAGACAAGCCATCATGTCAAGCCTCCATTGTATGACGTCCCAGCATCCATTGCAGGATATATATATATCAACTGGCACAGGGTGCAGGCTTTGAGATTTGACTGGTTTCTAATTGCCATTTATGAGTTACCACACACACACACACACACACACACACACACACACACCTCGCTTCGGCGTTTGAGGTTCATTCACTGTGGCACAAACCACACGTCTGCGACATGGGTGACCCTCTCGGCTTCATTTAAATAATCAGCCTCCCGGTGTTTTAGTTTGCCATCGTGCACACACGCGTAATTGCACAATTCACTGTTTGAATATCCCACTAATCAGCCATTATTCACAGTGGGAGTGTCAGACCGAGTCACAGATCAGCAGCCATTACGGCTCAAAAGTGGCACATCAGTTCTATTACACCCACATGGAGCCCACGGAAACTGGAAGCGTTTGGAAACCTAAGCGAGAGCTCTAGGAAATTAATAAATCAGAGAATAATGATAAATTTTAGGATTTATTAAGCTTCAACTTTAACCAATTTACTCTGTCATTTTGTAAATGTGTGTGTTTTTCATTACAATATTGTTATTTTATTAAAATTGCACAAAAGAGTTCTGAGTATTTTAAGCTTGAATGGCTGTAACGCTCAAATTGACCACATGCGTTGCCTTTTCCAGTGTCTTTGAATAGGCACGCTTCTGTTGCCTAGCAACTTCATTCATTCATTCATTTTCTTTTCAACTTAGCCCCTTTATTAATCTGGGGTCGCCACCGCAGAATGAACCGTCAACTTATCCAGCATATGTTTTACGCAGGAGATGCCCTTCCAGCTGCAACCCATCCCTGGGAAACACCCACACGCACATACTACAGACAACTTAGCCACCTAATTCATCTATAGCGCATGTCTTTGCACTTGTGGGGGAAACCGGAGCACCTGGAGAAAACCCACGCCAACATGGGGGGAACATGCAAACTCCACACAGAAATGCCAGCTGACCAAGCCGAGGCTCAAACCAGCGACCATCTTGCTATGAGGCGATCGTGCTACCCACTGCGTCACTGTGACGCCCGCCAAGTAACTTTCTGCTGACAAAACATAATTTTCTGATAGCGAAAACATGTGCTGTGTCCCAATTAGCATATTTTACTACGTTCTACATGTACTTTTTGTGAAAAAATGTGCAAACCTTTGAGTGTGTTAACAGAATAGTATGCAAACTTCGGGACAAAGTCAATCATCCCCTGTCAATCATCTTAACACATCATCCACATTACTTTCATATTTAATTACCGTTATTATTAGTGAAGCAGCAGCAGGTTAATCTGCCATCCGTGAGTCTTCAGGTCTTTACACAATTATGCATTCAGAATTTAATGTCCAAACACGTCTTTACCCAAGTTCACATTGTTGTTGCAGATTTAATGTAACACGGAAAATATAATTTAAATATTTTCCAGTTGGCTAGTGGTCAATAGTCAATTAATAGTCATTCAAACTACTTTACCGAAGCCTCTCTACTTGAGGGTTGGTCTTGTGCTTCAGCCATGTTTGTAGTTTGTTTAAAAAAAATTTCTCTACGTTTGTAGATCTAATTGAATGTGCATTGTACTGTGGCCAATAACAGTTAGAGTACGGACGGTTCTACATTTTTCTATTGGAAATAGTACACCTTTGGGGAACATGGCATACATTTTTAAACATACTACGATATTTTCAAATACTATTTAGGCCAGATATAGTACGTGAATTAGGACACAGCAATAAGTTTACTTCATACATGTCTTTCAAACTTTCAAAAACAAATTTTTTTTGACTATACTTTATGACTATATAGAATATTTAAGGCTTAATTCTAAAATCTCAATAGAAGCTTTGAATGTAAATATGAGGCGACAAAAATTAAATTCAGTCAAAGAGCATAGAATCCCCAAGAGGCGACACACTTGCTATTTGGGAAACCATTTTGAGGCATGTTAACAATAACAGTGGTCCCAACATGTTTTACATTTCTAATTTCCATAGCTTTGAGAATCCAAAAAGAGCCACATATTCATAAATAATGTTATGATAGCTGTTTTAACATTAAGTTATGATTAAATTGCCTCTTGTTACAGTTATGAATTAGTTTGATAACAAGCAGGAAATGTTCATGGGCCAATGACATCACTGCATTGAAATGGTCTATATTGAAAAGCAACATTTTAATCTCAATAAAAAGAAAATTATTTCCAAAATGTTATAATATCTGTTTAACTTATGACATGAAAGTAAGGTTAACAAAACTTAAATTACTAATTTTTTTAGTTTTACTTAAATTAGGGTGATGCAAAAATGAGTATACCCCACATCAAAAACTATTTTGTCTAGTTTGTATGGCCTCTGTGATTTTTAATGACAGGACCAAGACTTCTAGGCATGGAATGAATAAGTTGGCTACATTTTGCAACATATATCTTTTTCCTCTTTTAGAGTTGCTCAAATGAATGTCTCTTCAGAATTCCCCATACGCGTTCAATTGGAATCAGATCAGGAGACATATTTATAATAAAATAATATATTAACAAAGACATATTTATAATAAAATAATATATTAACATAGATGTGTATGTGTATATATAGCCAGTGCGTAAACTATTAAGTTAAAGTAATTTAAAGTAATTTCACCTAAAAGTGATCGCTCCAAGAAAATAAGTATGATAAAAATATAAACATTAAATCTGTAATATAAACTATTAAAAGTGCAGATAAAAAAACAACAGTCTTAAAACAGCAGTTTCTTGCCATCGCAACAGCAAAAAGATCCAAAATGTTCTCCAAAATGGCGGAATCGCAGGGTTGTTGCTGAGCGCTGCTGTTGCAATGGAATGTTCTACTGAGTTTGTCTCTTTGTGATTCTATGCTCTTTGATTTAGCTGTGCTAAATATATGAATGGTCAGAATGGCTATTTTAGTAGTTGAGGATTTCTGGCAGTTCCATTGGCATGATGTAATCTGTGCTAAATATCTTTATGCATTTCAAAAAATAGTTTATAATTTGTCTCTGAAGTTCTTTGCTGACTGAACATGAGAAAGATTCAGGGGTCAGAACCCTTGTCAAATGACCAATTAGATTAGAATAAAACATTCATGACCTTTTACGGATCACGAATGGCCCATTTGAGCATGGTTTAATGTGTTCAAATGAGATGCAAAACGTTTAGGGGACCCATTACAGTGTCACGGTCCATATTCTCTTTGCTCAAGAATGATCAAAAAAGTAACATTATTGTGCCATCTCTTCTAGTTAGTGAAAATAGTTTCATTAAATCACCAAAACACCTGAAACAAAATGAAACACCAAAAGCTAACTTCTACAAGGCTAACTGAAAAAAACTAACCAGAAAGATAAAGGTACTGAAAACCCCAAAGCCTGAAGTCCAACTGAAAACGGCTAAATGCTAACTGAAAAATGCAGAACTCTAACTGATAAATAACAGATATCAAACTAAAAACGCCAAAGGCTAACAGACAAATGCTAAAGGTTAACTGAAAAATTGTAATGTGAAAACTGAAAACAACAAATTCCAACTGAAAAATGCCAGACTAATTGAAAAATGTCAACGGTGACTGTAAAAACACCAAAGGTTAATTGAGAGATACCGAAGGCTATCAGGGAAACACAGAAGGCTAAATAAAACAACACTGGAGGCTAACCGAAAATGCCGACTAATCAAAAACACCAAAGTCTAACTGAAAAAATGCCAAATTAACTGAGAAACACCAAAGGCTAACTGACAAATGCTAAATGTTTACTGAAAAACTGGCACATGAAAACTGAAAACACCAAAATCACACTGAAAAATGTAAGTCTAAGAAAAAATTGCTAGTCTCACTAAAAACACACCAAAGTCTAATTAAAAATACCAAAGGCTAACTGAAAAAATGCCAAACTCTAACTAAAAAAATGTTTTAAAACCCCAAAGGCTAACTGACCAATGCAAAATGTTTACTGAAAAACTGTCACATGAAACACCAAAGTCACACTGAAATATTCAAGTCTCACTAAAAACTCACCAAAGTCTAACTGAAAATACCAAAGGCTAACTGAAAAATGTTAAAGTTTAAATGAGAAACACCAAAGGCTAACTGACAAATGCTAAAGGTTTACTGAAAAACTGCCACATGAAAAATTAAAACACCAAAGTCTCACTGAAAATTGCTAAAGTCTCACTAAAAATACACCAAAGTCTAACAAAAATTACCAAAGGCTAACTGAAAACCATGCCACTTGAAAACTGAAAACACCAAATGTCTCACTGAAAAATGCAAGTCTAAGAGAAAATTGCTAAAGTCTCACTAAAAATTACACCAAAGTCTAACTAAAATTACCAAAGGCTAACTGAAAAACTTGAAAGTCCAACTGAAAAAATGCCAAAGTCTAACTGAAAAACACATTTTAAAACAACAAAGGCTAAATTTGGAGATACTGATTGGAGTAAAGAGATGTTATTGTCAAATCCTGACTGCATCTTATCAAATTTCTATAGCAGAGTGGAGGAAATACGGCAGAAGTATACAACTACTTGCAAAATGTATGTCAGACACAACAAGGTACCTTGGGTAACTTCTGAAATATTACAACTGTTAAAGAAAAAAGCCTCCTCTCTGAAGAGATACAGATCTTCTAAAACACATGAAAATAAGCTTATATTTAGTAAACTCAGAAATAAATGTTACTCTGAATTGCGTAAAGCTAAACAACTCTATTTTCAAAATCAAATTAATCAAGCTGCTACCACTCCAAGAGCACTATGGCAAACTATTAAATCTATAACTGGTGAAAATATCTTAAAAAATAGCAATAACTTACAAATCACTATAAATGGTACTCTCCTCACTGATCATGAAAAAATTGCTAACTCATTCAATGAGTATTTCATTTCATCTGTACAAGAGCTGTCTTCTAAATTTTTAGCCTCTCCAATGCTCCCAGTACCACCGAATACTCTTCAACAGTTCTCTTTTTCTGAGATTTCACAAAGTGAGTTATCTGATATTCTGAAGTCTTTTAGTATATCTCATGCCTGCGACGTAAACAATTTAAACATGCATTTTTTGAAAACTCATGCAAGTACTCTTATACCACTTTTTCATCATTTAGTTAATCTGTGTATTAGGCTCCATAAATTCCCTGACATCTGGAAAACTGCTCAGATTATTCCAATATTCAAGTCTGAGGACCCAACTAGTGTCTCTAATTACCGGCCAATTTCAATTCTCCCTACATTTTCTAAGTTACTTGAAAAAGCATTGTATAATCAGTTAATTGAGTATCTTGAAGATAATAATTTGCTTAGTGATTGCCAGCATGGCTTTAGACCATTGCGGTCAACCATGTCAGCATTGCTTTTATTTACTGAACATATACGCACTGCACTAAATAAAGGTCATGTCACTGGAGCTGTATACATAGATTTTAGAAAAGCCTTTGATACAGTTAATCATACTATTCTTTTAAACAAATTGATCTCTTTTAATCTCTCTTCTTCTGCAATTGATATGTTTTCATCATATTTATCCAATAGATCTCAGGTTGTTAAAATTGGTACAACAACATCGCAGGCATTGGGTTGTTCTATGGGGGTTCCACAGGGAAGTATTTTGGGACCTTTACTTTTCCTAATGTATATCAATGACCTTCCTCAGGTAATTAAACATTCAGATTCTTTATTGTATGCCGATGACACTGTACTTTTTGTGTCTGGATCAAGCACTGACACAATTAACAATAAATTAAATACAGATCTTCAGCATTTACATCAATGGCTGCAAGACAATCATTTGACTATTAACGTTAAGAAAACAGAATGTATGTACTTTTATTCACCAAGGCGAAAATTGTCTATATCCTATCCTATCATTTTCTCAAATCAAAAACTTTCCATTGTATCCACATATCAATATTTGGGAATCAGTCTGGACTCTCACCTCACTTATTGTGCCCATGTTCAAAATGTTTATAAAAAGCTGAAACAAAAGCTATTTGTTTATGGGCAAATTAGAACAAATTTGTCTTTTTCTGTTTCTGAAACGTATCTTCATGCCATAATCTTGTCTACCTTGTCTTATTGTTTGCCTGTTTGGTCTCTCACAACAAATGATATCCTGGAGCCAATAGCTAGATTGTACAATAGGGCTTTTAAGATACACAATAGACTTTCTGGATGGACACATCACTGTTTTGCTCTATCACTTTCTAATGCTTTATCATTTAAAAACTACATTATGAATACAGGGATTAAACTGTATTATAAAATTTTTAATAGTGCTACCTCAGCAGCTCTTTGTGCTTTGATACCGAAATTTAATACAAGGACTGATCGATCCACCAGATCTGCAACAAATGGATGTTTGCCAGTACCTGCTTTTAAAAACTGTTATGGACAGAGATCTTTCTTTTATGTGTTCACAAAGCCTGGAATGAGATCCCACTACATATAAAAACAATACCAACATTAAGACATTTTAAAAAATCTCATGCTCATCATCTGATGGTCAACTATCGCTGTAGCCACTGAGTTAGTAGCCTGTTTTCCTCTATTTTGTATGTTTGGTAATTGTTTGTATTGTTCTCATGTGTTGATGGATGCTGTGTCTGTATGTTTCTATGTTCTGCAGAGCAGGAACCTGCTGAAAAACAGCATTCATGCTGAGTCAGGCCCGATTATCTTTTAATCTTTTCCTGTTTAAAAATTATAAATAAATAAATAAATAAATAACTGACAAATGCAAAAGGTTTACTGAAAAACTGCCACATGAAAACTGAAAACACCAAAGTCATGCTGAAAAATGCAAGTCCACTAAAAACTCAAAGTCGGACTGAAAATACCAAAGGTAACTGAAAATACCAAAGTCTAACTGAAAACATCAAATGCTAACTGAAAATACCAAAGTCTAACTGAAAATACCAAAGTCTAACTGAAAACATCAAAGTCTAACTGAAAAACATCAAAGTCTAACTGAAAAACATCAAAGTCTAACTGAAAAATGTCAAAGGCTAACTGACAAATGCTAAAGGTTTACAAAAAAAATTGCCAAATGAACACTGAAAACACCAAAGTGCAAGTCTCACTAAAAACTCACATCAAAGTCTAACTAAAAACGGTAAAGAAGTAATTGAAAAACACCAAAAGTTAGCCCAATGAACAGATGGTATCTCTGGTGTGACTGAAAACACACATGATTAGCACTGAAAGCTAACTGGAACAGGACATAAAAGCCAAGTCAAGTCAAGTTGTGATGAAATTCCAAGAATTCATTTTTGTTAAAGAAAATCTGATCTAAAATTTGGCTACAACAGATTTCAATCATATAAATTCAATAAATATAATAATAATATTGTGTTGTCGTTCCTATTGCTTGTTACACGCAAGTGATGATTACCTGTAAACCAAACAATGTTCAGCAGCCAGTCTAGCTCCACCTTTTATTTCAGTACTATTGTACTATAGGTACATTTACAAAAGTGTTCCAAAAAAAGTGGTATGGTAATATATGCTATTTGATACTTCTGATAGTAGAAACGAAAATAAATGCATATTGTACTATACTACAGTGATCAGTGACAAAGTAGAGATGAGTCATAATTACAAATGGTGGTTAATTTGAGACGTGTTACTTACTATAGTGCAGAGTCATTGAGTTCGTACTCGTATCCGCGCGCCGCAGACGAACGCACACCCGGATCTGCCCACAAACAGCAGAGGGCGTGGGCTATGAAGGGGAACAGCATCTGGTCTTCATCAAAACAACGGCCACAAGAGAGAACCGAGTGAGCGTGAACCTGGAGAGAAAACATAAACATGGATAATAAACTGAATACAGTTATTGTTAGCATGCTAACGGAAGCAAGTGCTAATAGTAATGAGAGAACGGAGTCAATGCAAACCTGAGGAACCCCATAAATATGGATAAAAATCATTTGTACATCAAGAGGAGCTTAAAGAATTATTGAAGATCTTTTCTCAAAAGGGTATATGCACACATACTTTAATTTCAGTCAGCCAGCCTCAGGGCTTCCGGTTAACTGTCATCCCATACAAAATCAAGCATTTAAGATCTGATTTATTAAAAAACAGTGATCTTCACTGCTTGGCTGAGATACGATATAAAGTGGGTCTCAGACCAAACAAGAAGCGCTGCATTAAATTATATGAATAATTCATTTTACCTCAGTATTTTGAATAGAATTTCTGCGCTAGCCTGCGGCTAATGACGGTGGCTGCGTTTAAACGGTCTTTCGACTCTTTTTACGCTTTAACAACCAAATAGATGCTTAAGTCTAATTAACCGATTATATTTGAATGACATTACAACATCAATGCTGTTAAAGGAACCTTATGAGATTGAAAACAGTCACATAAAGCTCTCATCGGAAGTTCATCATTGGCTGAAAAAAACAAGCTGTGCATATAGCCAAAGTCAATTTAAGGCAAGTCATTTCACTCGGTGGCCATCTTTGAAACCCCTCTCGGGCAGTATGCTCGGGCATTCTGTTTGAATGCGGAAACATCAAATTCTCCAAAATAGCTTGCCAAGCTTACGATTAAGTTTCATATTAGGAATCACTGATGATATTAAACAACAACTGTTTTAATTTTTTTTTTTCTAAACGTTCGAATCACACAAAAAATCAGCAGAAATTTAGGTCTGGTTTGAGACGCTCCCCCGGAGAGTCCTCAGTCTATAGCGATCGCTGATTGGCTCCTGTACTAGAAGGTGGGGCTACATTCACCATATTGACAGTTACACTTTTCCCCATTCAAAACTATACGAGTGACATGTCTTGTGTAGTCTATAGTTTTTTATATAGCCCATTTTAAGAGCCAATAAATGCTAAAGCTTAAAATGTTACTAGCATGCTAATTAAACATAACATGACTAATAAACATGGATAAAACATCATAGATGTATTTTAAGAACATTTCGGAAGCAAAACATTTAAGAAAAAAAAAGTTTAGCATGCTAATTAAAGTACTGTAGTTAAAAAACAGAATATAGCGTGAATTGCGAACCTCCATAAGGCCATAAATGGATTAAAAATATTGTATGGCAAGGGAGGATTTTATTCAAGACCGTTCTTAAATTGAAGTACTTTTTTTGTAACTTTTATATAGGTACAGCTTAGCATGCTAACTCTATAACATTTACTAATTACAAGAGAACAGCAAGTGTGAACCTGGAGAAGGACCATAAACATCATTTGTAGCTACGTCCATGGAGGACGTTAAAAGATCTTGTCTCAGTTTTAAGACTTTTTTTTTAGGGCAAACTCTCTAACAGTCAAATTAGTTAGCATACTGTTAGCATGTCTGTTAAAATACTGTTGCTAAAAACAAGAGGATGGAGTAAATGTGTATCACCACAAACAAAGATAAAAAAATGTATTTTACGTTGTCCAGCTAACAGTTGAAGGAATTATTCACAAACCCATGACAATCTTAAGAGCGATATTAAGAATTGTTATAAACCATTAAACATCTAAAGTTTAGCATGTTAACTAAAGAACTGCTGTTAAAAATTGGAGAACGAAGTGATTGTAAACCTGTAGAAACATAATTTTGGATTATATTTGAATTACATTACAACATCGATGCTGTAAAAGGAACCTTATGAAATTGAAAATAGTCACATAAAGCTCTCACCACCATTGGCTGAAAAACGCTAGCTGTGCATAAAGCCCATTTTAAGAGCCAATAAATCTTAAAGCTTAAAATGTTGCTAGCATGCTAATTAAACAAAACATGACTAATAAACATGGATAACAACATCATTGATGTATTTTAAGAACTGATGTATTTTTGGGGCAAAATATTTAAGAAAAAAAAGTTTAGCATGCTAATTAAAAAACTGTAGTTAAAAAACTGAATATAGAGTGAATTGCGAACCTCCATAAGGCCATAAATGGATTAAAAATATTGTGGGAAGATTTTATTCAAGACCTTTTCTTAAATTGAAGTACTTTCTTAGAAACCTTTAAAAAGCTACAGCTTAGCATGCTAACTCTACTCTATCACTCTTACGAAATACAAGAGAACAGCGAGTGTGAACCTGGAGAAAGACCATAAACATCATTTGTAGCTACGTTCATGGAGGATGTTAACCTTCCTGTCGTGTTCGGGTCAAATCTGGGGTGCGTTTCCCAAAACCATTGTTAGCCAACTAAGGTCGCAAGTTCTGTCGTTACAAACATAGTTTGTTGATTTGCTGTTTCCCAAATCCATCGCTCCAACGAACATTCACAAACTGCGTCGCAAACTTAAGCACTTGAAACGACACCTCTGGAGCTGTAGTTAGAAGCATAGTTCCTGGCTGTGTTCTATTCCCACTTATCCCCCCCATGCCCTATTCATTTAGAACATTCTAACATTCAAAGTTGGAATTATTAAAAATAAAAAAGCATTAAGTTAATCTCTCTTAGGTGTAATTTGCTTTCAAAGTATTTTTACAGTTCAGTTTTAGCGATCTTCATGTTTACAATTGTGCTCCCTTCGCAGTGCACTTTGAAAACATTGATATCATTTTGAACACAGCCTCATGGCGAAAGCTATAGGTATATTTAAAAACGGAAATTGTTACGTCTCCAAAGCTTGTGAAAATAAAAAACATAGCATACGTCTTTTATTTTATAGTGGGTTATTTATTAAGTTTCTCTGCTGTATATGACATGGGTCTGTTGGTTAGAACTTTCTGCTGTGGTTTGCACGTGTCAAATTGTAATTTTTTTAAAATAAAAAAACAATATCCTAAATAATAATAATAATAATCATCATCATTAATATTATTATTAAAGTAAATATATTTATAATAAATCGCCTCATTATTTATTTATTTATTTATTGATATGATTTTTATATATATATATATATATATATATATATATATATATATATATATATATATATATATATATATATATATATATATATATATATATATATATTAGAATAGTGTTAGCTTTTGTAAGAGATTTTATGTTTTAGAATAGATTATGTAATGTTCAACTTCTCAATAATATTAGTAAAGCAAACACAGGCCCTATATGTTCCATTTACTTATATTTTAAATAATATGGAAAACGAGTGCATGTTTTTACCAAAACTAATTTTGGATTTTATTTTAAATGCATGTGCGTGTAAAATATATATAATTATAAATGTAATAAATATAATTTGCCGAAAGAAATGATGGGGTTGTTCTCTAAAGAAGTTACTCCACCCCATTTAGAGCATCATTATGGGCGTTTTACGTTATAACTAACGTGGTTCAAGCGATGGATCTGCGACAGAGAAACTACTGGTTTTTTTGACAAATGATGCATCGCACTATGATAGTTCAGCCGCGAGTTACATCGTTGTTTGGGAAACGCACCCCTGACCGATTTACAACTTAAAATACTCATAAAATGTGAGTTTTACATCTGATTGCCTCAAGGCCTTATGATATCCGCCACACTGTGCACTTGAACATGTAAAAGTGATGATCACCTCTTTCAATGAATTTTGACTGTTTTAATCAACTGTGTTACACCTGTGGTGTTCCCGGTCAAAAGTGAACGCCGTAGGAAATGACTGGGTATCCAGTCATTCATCAAACAGAAAACATCCCCAAATACACTACCCCAACTCACTCACTGTTAGAACAATGTCTTTTGTGGGTACACATCTCTTTCCCATGCTTAAGTGCCGATCCTCCCATGTGATTACCTCTATGACACTAGGCCGACATGTTCATTTTTAAATACATTTTAAGTGCCTATATGTATTTTCACTGCAGCTATTTTATGTCTAATTCTATACATTCAAGTTAAATACTAGTTTGAGACATTGTTCACAGCTAAAGACGTTTTTAGAGCAATTTAAGAGCAGTTAAAAGAGACCGGACAATTTTAAACAAGAACACTAAAGTAAGGGGCAGGGGGTGAACACGACAGGAGGGTTAAAAGATCTTGTCTCAGTTTTAAGACTTCTTTTTTAGGACAAACAGTCAAAGCAGTTAGCATGACCATTAAAGCACTGTAGCTAAAAACAAGAGAATGCAGTAAACATGAATCAAGAAAAACACCATGAACAAAGATATAAATATTATTTTACGTTGTCCAGCTAATAGTTTAAATAATTATTCACAAACCCATATTGATTTTAAGAGTGATTTAAGAACCTTTTTGGGATAAACCGTTAAACAGCTAAAGTTTAGCATCCTAACTGAAGCACTGCTGTTCAAAACTGGAGGAGGAAGTGAATGTAAACCTGTAGAAACATAACTGTATGTCGAGTTTCATAATATATAGTTTAATAATTAGTGTTTGTCCAGCACAAATAACGTGCTACCTAACAACCAAAGCGTAGCATGCTAATTAAAGCTCTCCTTCTACAAATAATTAAACTATCAAAGAAGGCTTAATTCATTCTTTTTCTTTTGGCTTAGTCCCTTTATTAATCAGGGGTCACCACAGTAGAATGAACCACCAACTTATCCAGCATATGTTTTACACAACGGAGCCTCATCCAGCTGCAACCCATTACTGGGAAACACCCATACACTCTCACATGCACACACATACACTACAGCCAATTTTGGTTTATTCAATTCACCTATACCGCATGTCTAGTGGGGGAAAAGGGAGCACCCGGAGTAAACCCACGCCAACACGGGGAGAACATGCAAACTCCAGACAGAAATGCCAACTGACCCAGCCGGCACTTGAGCCAGTGACCTTCTTGCTGTGAGGTGACAGTGCTAACCACTGAGCCACCACGTCGCCCTAGAATTCTTAATTGCCATTATTATTACTATAATGATTATTAGTCAGTTTTTGCATGATTAGTCAAGCCATTACTAGCTAGGGGTCTGAGAAGTAAGAAAATGTAATGTTAGGAGTCATAGAACAGGTTTTTAAATATAAAATATAATTAAAAACGACTAGAGCAAAGGTCTTTCAGTTTGACCCAACACACATCTTGCTCTGTTATTAAAGAACAATCGGCTTCATCTGTCTAATTACAATACAGCGTTCGTCACATGACCCGATCAGACCCGGCCTACATCACGGCCGTATTTCACAATCACAGCAGTCGACCCTCAGACGCAGATAATGACTGTTTGAGACACGCGTCCGGAAGATACCAGAGGATTAGGATGAAACTCAACTCACTGACTGACAGCCTGGTTTGGTCTGCCTGTTAAATATCTACATGCATCTAGTTCTAGCATTAAGATGCTGCCACCTAGTGGACCCTGTAAGGACTGCAAGCCACAGAACGGCAAGAAAATAATTCTTTAGTGCAGGAATTTTGCAGGCATTTGTTTTATTTTTTTTATCTTTTACATGTGTTACTGTCCATTCCATTTATATTCAATTGTATATGCACATTATGTCTGATATAATAGCAGGTATAATAATAATAATAATAATAATAATAATAATAAGCAAATTAATAAGTAAATAAAAAATTAATAGACATTTTTTATATTTTCCAAGCATTGTTTAAGAGAGCAAGAACTATTTTTTCGCAGCATTTCCTATTATATTTTTTTTTTAGAGAAAAGTCTTATTTCTTTTAGTTTGGCCGGAAAAAAATGAAGATTGCTAAGATCAATATTATTTACCTTCTTAACAAATTATTTTCTTTTTTGATTTGCTACAGAACAAACCACTTTTGTCCAATGACTTGCTCAACTAACTTAACTAACTAAGTTAACCCAATTAACCCAGTTAAGTAAAGATGTTCCGATTGATTGGCCGGAAATTGGTATCGGCCGATAATCATATTTCATGACTCGATCAGTACTCGCCAATCTGGCCTGAACCGATCACAAGTGTTTGTTTACGAGTTGACACAGAGAGCTCACAGTCTGCTCACCAGCAGCGCTACAACACGAGAAGAGGTAAATGATGTGTGCGGGCGTGAGAGATCTCTGCGCTACCAACACAGCAGTTGTCTGGAGCTGCGATCATTCAGCTGCTATCAATAGTTAGAGATGAGCTAAATATTTAAATGGCCTTGCAAATACACTTGTATTTAGGCCTTTTTACATATAATAACTGAAATTTCTGTGTTTTTGGCTATTGCAAGTTCACTAAAACCTGGCTCTAAATATTAGGAAAAAACAAAAACGTAAATGTAACTTGTTTTAATATACTTGTTGCAATAAACAGTAGATTATTGGATTATTTTCTTTTAGGAAAGAAGAATTAATGGATTTATATGTGTACATTTTAACTTCTTATGCATCAAATATGCACTCCAAACTCTTTCTTCATTGTGATCACGTTTCCAAAAAAAAGATTATCTGTTTTATTTACAATTTTCTATAAAGCTGCTTCAACTATTACATGTCCACACTCTATAGTTTTAAGAGACATGTTTGAGGGATATATTCAATCTCCACTTTATCATACTTGAAGTGAAAATGTGCTTTATGCAATAGCAAAGTTACATAAAGCTTGAAGCATCAGAATCGGTACTCGGTATCGGCTGATCACCATGACAAGGATCAGAACTCGACATCGGCTGCTAAAATCCTGACTGGAGCATCCCTACAGTTAAGTCTTTAAATTGGACTTCAAGCTAAATGCTATAGTATCTTGCAAAATTTGTAGTAAATTATTATGTAGTCATCATAGCAAAGAAAAATTGTTATTAGAAATGAGTTATTTAAACTATTATGTTTAAAAATGAGTTCTGTTAAACAGGACTTGAGGAATATTTGAATAATAATTTTCGATCATCTTGTCTGCATCTACATTGGTTAAATGCTAGCAAACACTTTGGGGGAAAAAAAAAATCACTTTTAAAAAAAACATATTTGAAATTAAAAATAATAATAATGAATTCATAATTACTGGATGATAAAATATTACAAACATGGGCATAACGAGTACCAAAATCAGAAATTTAAAAGAGTACATACAACATTTAAGTCAAGAGAAAACACAAAGAAGCCGGCTCTAATTTCACTACATTTCTCAAATATTTAGAAATATTGGCTGTTGTTCGTTTGGTGTGTTCACATGCAGATTTTGGTCCAAACAGGACAAGACGCGAGCTGTTGATTTTCATCAGTGCCAGTTATTCTGCATCAGCTTGCTGTGTCCCAGACCCTTAAAGGCACAGTAGGTGATTTTCACCACTAGATGGCTCGTATTCACAATAAACATACTAGTGTTAAAGTGCAATTTAAAGGCTTTACTAGGTTAATTAGGTTAACTAGGTGAGTTAGGGTAATTAGACAAATCATTGTATAATGATGATCCTGTAGACCTTCGAAAAAAATATTGCTTAAGAGGGCTAATAATTTTGACCTTAAAATAGTTATTAAAAAAAATTAAAACTGCTTTTATTCTAGTCAAAATAAAACAAATAAGACTTTCTCCAGAAGAAAAAATATTATAGAAAATACTGTGAAAAATTCCTTGC
>LR812540.1:18143420-18400920 GCA_903798195.1 Danio kyathit
TAGAACGAACCACCCCCACGACCAAAAGGTCCAGAATTTGTCCTTTTAGTTATTTTATGTAATTTAAAATTGTATAATATATTTATTATCTAATTAACATATTATATTTAATATATATTGTAATAAAGTGAAATTTTAAATAACTTTGGCCAGTAATTCGAATCCCATGGAGCCTCAAAGCCACAATAATGTGACGCGAGTCACGTGACATAACCCACTGAGTGGTAACATTTGAATCTTTGATGCGAGTCGTGCGACATCCATACTGAGTAACGCTATGGGTCGAAAAGAGAAAGAGTGGCAGAAAGGCCAGGCAGCGGCGTCATTATCGCAAAATATTGAACATATGTTCAAAAAGACTGCCAAACAAGGTAAGGCTAAAGTTACTTAAGTTACTGCCCTGCTGAAAAATCCAGCTTAAACCAGCCTAAGCTGGTTGGCTGGTTTTAGCTGGTCGACCAGCCTGGTTTTAGAGGGGTTTTTGGCCATTTCCAGGCTGGTTTCCAGCCATTTCCAGCCTGGTCTTAGCTGGTCAGGCTGGGAGTTGACCAGCTTGACCAGCCAAAACCAGCTATGTCCAGCTTAAACCAGGCTGGTCAAGCTGGTTTTAGCTGGTTTAAGCTGGTCATTTTCCAGTCTGACTAGCTAAGACCAGGCTGGAAATGGCTGGAAACCCTTCTAAAACCAGGCTGGTCGACCAGCTAAAACCAAAGCTTAGGCTGGTTTAAGCTGGTTTTTTCAGCAGGGTGATGAAAACCTGTCCCTATCCATGAGGTTCTAGGCAAACTGGCCACGTTAAGACCCACCCCTTACTGACAAAGGTCTAGAATTTGTCCCATACATGAGCTCATTTGTACTAATTTGACTGCTATGCCATCATAAATAATGAAAATAATCCATCGAAAAAGGCTTTAAGACCAAACAGAATCCTCTGTCCGCTGTTGCTTCGGTGGGACTATGATGTAAGAGAATTCTTCTTTCACTATTGTTTTTAAACAGAGAAAACATTTGCAGGTAACTTTTATTCTAAATCTTGGACCTTATTCCTGAAATAAAAATTAGCAATAAAAAGGTGTGAATTAAGCACCAGAAGCGAAGCATATTAAATTATTTTGAATATATTTTGACTATTGGCGATATCCATAAATTCTCAAATGTACTTTTTTTTTACCAAAGAGGCTAGAAAAAATCTGAAGAATTTATTATTATTATTATTATGTTTCAATGATTTTTTTTTATTGAAATGGCCAAATTGAGGACAGTTGAATGCTGGCCAGTTTGTTTTTCGTCTAATAAATGACAGTAGGCTACAGTTTTTTACTTAAAAACTTTAACAGATTCCTATTTTTTCCTAATGATATGTGATGTAACAAATTTGTATTTTAAAAATTTGTCGTCTTTTAATTTTTTTTTTATTGAAATTTTTTATTTACATTTTTAGGAAATATATTTAGTACATCAAAAACTGTGATTATGATCACATCTAACTAGCTAATCCAGCAAAAAAAAAAGTACTGCCTGTCACTAAATGCAGTATTTATATCTCATAGTTAAATAGAAGCTGATGGCGTATAACTGCAAAAAGGTCCACTTTTTGAGAAAAAAGAAACACCCCTTTCACCAGGCTGGCTACGGGCCTATGAGGAGGCTGTTTTTGTTATTTCAGAATACAACTCTGTGTTCGCTATGAAAGAAAAACATATTAAATGCTTGTCGTAATCATAACTCTAAAATGCGATATGATCATTTAAATGATGTGACTGCTTTCGGTTTCATTTTCACTGCTAAGTGCGGTTGCTTCCCGCGTGGGTCCCAAACGAAAAAATGCTCTGTGCCACAAACTGAATGTTACTTACAACTTTATTACCTGTTATTCACAGCGACCTATGCAAGTTCTGTTCACTAAAGTAGGCGTCATTCACAGGCGCGCGACCGCCCTCTCTGTGGTAAGACACGGCTCAAGACACGGTCAGCTCACGTCACGTGTGTTTTCGCGGCCGTGAATACATCATTACATAAAGACAGAATTACAGAATTACATTTATGGTTGAATTATACCTTATAAATACAGTATGTGAGTCTATCAACACCATTTGAAGGTGTCCACGTTGTTGAACATTGTATGTAAAACAACGTGAAGACTTGTGCGGCCACCTTTGCTTCTCTCCTGAACTTGAAAATATGATTGGCAGAATCGTATAAATGCTGGATCAAGATCGTCTAGGGGGTCGAATCGAGATTTCAATCTTTTTACAATTAATTGTGTTACTCTACAAGGGGCTAATAATACTGACTTCAACTGTATATGAATGGTTTACGAAGACTCTCCAAATTGCGTAATGCATTTTACATGTTATAAAAAAACACTTATAATAATGGTTGTATTGTCTCGATTGATTAGTTTCAAGCTAAATTACAGTAATTTTTTTTAAAGGTTAGTAACATTACTGTTTTAAATTTTCTTTATAATTAAATATTAAACATAGTGATCGTGATCTCAATGCGAATCCTGTATAAATGCAATTAGCTAATTGCGTAACGCTCAATGTTTACAGTTAATAAATATATAGTGCAAATGAAATGAATTGTGGTTTATGGTTTTCAGGAGAATCTAACAGTATTGAAGCACAGAAATTCAGTCACATTTAAAAGAACACTGACTATATATAGTCTTATATATAAACATAAATAAATAAAATAATCTTTGTTGTTTAAATTCGCTTGAAATCTCACACAGTCACAGGTCTTTAGAAACACTTCCAAATGAAAACCTTTCACTACATTAGGGTTAAACTTTGTGCAGACTTAACAAATCACGTGTTCTGTGGTGGCTGGTTATTATAATCCCAACTTGACATTGCAGATCTTGCGATGTGACAATTGCAGATTCACACATTGCGATATTGATGCTGAGACTATATATTTAGCAGCCACATTAAAAAAAAAATATTTATTGGATTTACCAACGCAATCTCATGGCAATTTGTAGCTTTTTGATTTAGTGGCTAATTTGTATGAATTCGTACGATCTAACGCATACAATTTAGTACAATTTGCTCATCATTGGGTGCCTCCTTTTTAAAATCGTACATTTTTGTATGACCGAACTCGTATGAATTTGTACAAATTAGCCACTAAACTGCCAAATCATAAAATAGTTAAGTTTTCTTGTGAGATCAGGCTGGATTTACACTTTTTTTTAAGGTAGGTTAAGTGTTTGCAAACAATTTATATGGGCTGAATTTAAACAAACAAATGAAGCTAAACATTACTAAGTTTAATTTTTTTTGTTTAAATTCAGCCCAAATAAATTGTTTGCAACCAATTAGCTTAAAAAATTTGCTAATTAAAATGTATTTCTTTAATTTAAAATGTTTCCTGCACACTATTGAGAGTAAGGTTCTAAAGCTTGACTTTTTTTGACTTGACAATATTAAAATCGCAAATCAAATTGCAATAGGGTATATGCCGAAGTACGCTAAAGGACTTTTAATTTGTCAGTAACCTGGGTTAAGCACTTCCGGTGAACAGTATGCCATTGCAAAATTGGCACGTTTAAGGTCTGTTTTCTTTCAAAATCAGTGATCTCCACAGGCTGAGTGATATCCGATGTAAAGTGGGTCTCAGATTGTACAAGAAGCACTGCATAAAATTACATTTTTCCCTGTCATGTCTTTAAAATATGAACATTTATTTTCCCCCAGTATATTCAATGGAGCTTCTGCGCTAGCCTGCAGAATCTGATGGGCGCGTGAGAGTAAACGGCTTTGTCTCGTTTTTACGCTTGAGCAACTAAATGAATGCCAAAATTTATTTCACTGATTGTATTTTAATTAAATTGCAACATCAATGCTGTAAAAGGAACCGTGTAAAATGGAAAAAGTCACATTAACCGTTCACCGGAAGATTATCAGTATTGGAAGAAACACTAACTCCGCATATACCCTATAGTAGTTAGGGGAGAAAAAAAATAAAAAATTCTATATTTACATTAAATCACACAACCCTATTTGGCTTTCATTAACCAGCAATTTTTGTTTCGATTTAGTGAAAAACATGGGACGACAACTGCAATCGTTTTTTTTTTTCAAATTTACGCATTTTTAGTCCCAAGAATGACATTGTTGTGTAAACAAAAAGGTAAAACATATAAAAGGTTCCCGCTTTTTGGCTGAAAACATTATTGCATATGGGCTTAATTTAAACAAATGAAGCTGATCATTACCAAGTTTAATTTGTTTGTTTAAATTCAGCCCATATAAATTGTTTGCAACCACTTACCTTACAAAAAAATTTGTAAATCCAATTAATAATTTTTTTTCAGAGCACTCAAAGTAAGTTGTTTTCCTTTCATTTAAAGTGTGTGCTGCACAATAATGAGAGTACTGAGCTGAAGCTTGACTTTTTCGACTTGACAAAAATAAATCACAAATTAAATTGCAATAGTAGTTGTAGAGGTGTGAACCTACACTGGTCTCACGGTTCGGTTATGATTATCATGCCATCGATTTGGTTCAATTCGATATCTCGGTGCATCACGGTGCATTGATGATTCTTTCCATACACAGTTTTATATTTTCTTCACAGCACAGCATATCTTGTATTAAAATGCATAAATATATTTATATTTATCATTTGTAAAACAATTTGGTCCTTTAATACAAACAGTCAGATATATAAACTGTAACTTTAAACAACACGAGCATTAGCAAATAAACAAATATAAATATCCCGCTGGCTTTTTGAGCCTTGTCTACAAAGATCTTTCTTAAACCCTTTTGATTGGTCAAGCGCTCAACAGAAAGGGCTGTGATTGGCTCTTACACGCTGGCGCTCTTTACAGATGCACTCATGGGCCACAGTGAGAGAGAGAGAGAGAGAAATGGAGATTACTTTCATTCTCTTAATCGCCGTAAAATAGGGGCTTCTACTGTAAGTGTCAATGAAACACAGTCCAGCAAACACACACGCAGTGAAATTGTGCACAGTTTCAGTTTTTAAGTAGTTGGAGTGTTGTAAATACTCGCGTTCGCCTCCCTCGCTATAAATCGATAAAATCACAATTCGATATTTTCATCAAAATCGCACAACCCTATTTGGCTTTCAAAAAGCAGCTTAATAGCATTTTTTTTTTTCATTTTTTGTGAAAAACAAGATAAACATGGATGACAACTGCAATCGTTTTCCAAATATAGGCAGTTTTTGTCCCAAGAATGACATTGTTGTGTAAACAAAAGGTAAAACATACAGTGCTCAGCACATATAAATGCACCCCTCACGAATCTCTCTTTTAAATTCATATTTTTAATAGGAAGCTATACAATATTATATTTGTGCATATACATTAGATTAGTCAATACTGAAGCCAAATCTATATTATATAGAAAAATATTAAATACAAATTTTAAAAAGAGGAAAAATCAAGAGAAGCAAAAAAAATTAAAAAATTAGTTGAAATTTTGTAGGTTGTAATTTGTTTTTGCAACATTTTTCTTGAATTTTATTGTATTATCTTTCAATTTCTAAATATGATTGATGACTAAAATACTATTTTAATAAATATCTTTGTTTAATAAATCTGTTTTGTTTAAATGCACCAAAATACATTGCCTATATTCACAGGGAAATGGATACAAATATTAATTTTCAAAATGGGGTGTACTCAATTATGCTGAGCACTGTATAAAAGGTTTCCCATTTTCAGCTGAAAACATTATTGTGTAAACTGCCCCTAAAACTCCATGTGAGTCAACAGAATCTTTGATGATGCTCGGGTTAAGCCTAGATTTAAGACCACCAACTCCTCCAGTCCAAACTCTTCTGTTACTCGCTGAAGTCACGTTTGTAACTGGAGAATTTAGCACTTCATCAAAGAGAGCGAGTCAGGAGGAGGTCGAGGAAATGAAAGCACGAAACCCAGCTGGGAGTTTTGTGAAGTCTTGCCATAAAAAAAGGCCACCAGACGAACAAAGAAGATAAAACATGTGTAATGTAACACTGACAGCACTGTTGTGTGCGTATGTGTGAACATCTGATGCGCCTCATTTTTATTAGTGTTCGACAATACACTATTCAATGGTTTGGCGTCAGTGAGAGTTTTTGTTTTAAAGAACATTTATGCTTTAATTCAGCAAGGATGCATTCAATTGATCAAATGCAGACTTTGTGGAAAGGTTAAAAACAACATTTGATAACATGCACAACACATTGTAGATCTAA
This sequence comes from Danio kyathit, assembly GCA_903798195.1. Lineage (NCBI taxonomy): Eukaryota > Metazoa > Chordata > Actinopteri > Cypriniformes > Danionidae > Danio > Danio kyathit. The sequence continues at coordinate 18,149,640 of LR812540.1, forward strand.
AACAGATTATCAAATGACTGCAAGGTTATCATAGTTTTTGTATTTTTATATGAGTTTTTATTTCAATACTATACATTTCAGATTAGTTTTAGATAGTTTCATCAATAGTTCCATTAGTTTTTGTTTAGTTTTTATTTTAAGAACATTTTATATATTTGCTTTTGGTTGGTCTAGTTTAGCAGAGTTTGCACAGCTTAAGTTAACTCTTGTGCAAACCTCTTTGTAATAAAAATAAAATAATATTTTGAACAGACACTAAATGCAAAAACATACTAGTGCAACTATGTACATGAGTAAAAATTATGAAGAATTCAGACAAACTTCTTCATATTAAAGATAATCAATAGTTTAATATGCCTAGCGTACATTTTTGGCAGATTTTGTGCTACTGAAAATGATGATTATATTGAAAAGATGTTTTTGTATATAAATGTATATAAATATAGCTTTTGAGACTTAAGAAATTGGCAGCGCGGTGGCACAGTGGGTAGCGCAGTCGCCTCGCAGCAAGAAGGTTGCTGATTCGAGCCTCTGCTGGGTCAGTTAGCATTTCTGTGTGGAGTTTGCATGTTCTCCCTGTATTGGCGTGGGTTTTCCAGGTGCTCCGGTCTCCCCGACAAGTCCAAAGACATGCGCTATAGGTAAATTAGGTAAGCTAAATTGTCTGTAGTGTATGTGTGTAAATGATTGTATGGGTGTTTCACAGTGATGGGTTGCAGCTGGAAGGGCATCTGCTGCGTAAAACATATGCTGGATAAGTTGGCAGTTCATTGCGCTGTGGCGACCCAAGATTAATAAAGGAACTAAGCTGAAAATAAAATAAATGAATGAACGATTTAAGACATTTTAAGACGTTTGAGGACCCTGTGGATACCCTTTAAGTTACTTTTTCCTGAATTTAGTTTTTTTTCTGGATTATATTTACGTCAATCTGATTAGTAGTGGACAACATTATTTATAGGTGTAAGTGGGGTCTAAAACATTAAGCGCCCTATCATACATCCGGCGTAATGCGGCGCAAGGCGCGACGCAAATGTTGCTTGCAAGTTTCAGCTGGACGCAAGTGTCGTTTTGACGTTTTTCACCACGCTGTTTAAGTAGCAAATGCATTTGTGCTCATATGTGCACCCATAGGCGTCCTGGTCTAAAAAAGGAGGTGTGTTAAGGCGCGTTACTGGTGCGTTGCTATTTTGAGGAACTAAAATAGACTGTTCAATAGACCAGCTAAGAAAACGTCTAAAGTCCAGCACAGAGCGCGTTAGATGTGCGCCTCGCTTAAACATTGCTTAATACACACAGGATGTAGAGCAATATGCAAATATCTTTACAAATGAAAAAGAATTAAAGGATTAAAATATTACAAAAATTATTACTTTCTACATAAATTCAAAAACCACTGCCTTCATGCCTTCGTCATCTCAAGAGGCTTTTTCAGTTTATTCATGACAGTCTGCTTTTGTATAATGTTATTATTATTAGCAGTATTATTTATTATATGCATATTTATATTTGTAATTATGTAGGCTAATGGATGTCTGTGTGTAAAACACCTTTCTTTATCCACGAAAGAGAGTGAAAGTGAAAGTAAAGAATGAGGAGGCTCATCTCTCATTCTCACACTGTAGATGGTCTGTTTAACTATTTTCTCGCTAGTGAAGCGCTCAGTTATTCCACTTACAAAGTCTGCCATGTAAATAGCAAATGTGCTATGGCACAATGCAACTGACTCTTAAAGGGAATGGGAGATGAGACTCTGATTGGTTTATTCTCAAAACACACCTATAACTCATTAAGGGAATAAGCTCAACCCTGTTAGACCATGCGCTGCGGCGCAAAGCGGATTTTTCCATCCTTAAAATAGCAAAAGTGGATTCTGACGCACCCTTAATGCTTTTGCGCCCTGCGCTTTGAATTTTGCACCTAGATTGTTAAAATAGGGCCCTAGTTTGTTCACTTTCAACCATTTTCTTATGTTTTATGTCAAGATACATTTTAATCAACCCAGTAATAATTGGATTATGGCATTTTGTAGATGCATTATTAACATTAACCACTGTGTTTACTATTTGGTTACTGTTTACAAAACTACTGGTTACTTACTGTAACAAAACAATTTCAGGAAAGATTTGTGTTTTTACCATTTTAACTTTACAAAGCAGTGTCTGCTAAGGAGGAGAAGGACAACGAGGCAAAGTGGAGAGACTGGTGTCAGGTGAGAAAGAAACAGGAACGACAACTTGACTTCCTGTGGGTTGGGGAGACCACATTGTGGTTTAGTTTAGTAAAGAAGCAGAAGAAAGGACAGATTAAGAAAAATAAAGGCACTCCTGCGACATTCAGGTCAGGACAAGTCCCTGTTTTTACCTGTGACGCGTCCTATTTTACCATTCATTTGCGATTCACACACACCACAGGTCACCACACCCGTCCCTGGCCTCTATCTGACAGTCAACAGTCCGCCCTTGTGCGACACCATGTCCAAGTTAACCAAGGCCGGTCTGATTACAGACTGTGCTCGTGTTTGCAAGCTTGTGTAAAATGTGAAACTAGCCATAATTACGGGCTTGTACAAATGCATGCATGTGAGAGCGAAAGCGTGACCCCTTTATGAAACGGTCCAACAAAAACTGGCGAAGCAGAAACCGGACTTTCGAACACTGCAAATGTTGGCCACATAAATAAACGCAGCCATGAGAGAGGTTAGAGTAAAAACTACAAGTTTAGATTTGCAAAAATAACTACTTTATCGGCATCCTTTTCATCCAACTTTGCTGGACCCAAAACAGAGCCTTGAGGTATCCCAAACTAACAGCATGACTCAAATTATACACTTTTGGGTTAACTTCATAATTGAGCTATTGTGTGTCATCCTTTAGCTTAAGGGCAATGTTTTACTTGGTCATTTTAGAACAATGGGAGATGTTAGCATAACGCTGTAATGAGTCTTAACTGTATTGTTCTTCTCGTTTTGTAAACCGTGTTGGGATGAATGATTAACTAAAGAGGTGGAAAACACTGTGCTTTCAGTCAGTTGACTAACCACAAACTATGCACCAACATGGCTAATCTAAAGTTGATCAGATCTAGAAATCTCTGTTGGGTCACATATTTCACACTTGATGTCATTCACTTCAATGCCTATCGTGCTTGACAGAACTGATCAATGTCGTAGCACATGACTAGCAGTTCTGCCACATTTAGACATTTAAAATGAATTATAGGCATATTAGTGTTCGACAATACACTATTCAGTGGTTCTGGGTCACTAAGGGTTTTCGTTTTTAATAATATTCATGCTTTAATTCACAAGGGTGTATTAGATTGATTAAAAGTGACAGACTTTGTGGAAAGGTTAAAAACAACATTTGATAACATTCGCAACACATTTTAAATCCAAAATGTAATAGGATTCTCAAATGATTTTGTTTATACCAGGGTTCTTATAGTTTTTGCATTTTTAAATGAGTTTTTATTTCAATACTACACATTTCAGATTCGTTTAAGATTAATTCATTAATGGTTCTATTAGTTTTTGTTAAGTTTTTGTTATTGTGAGATTTCTATTTAGTCTTATAAAATTGGTTTCAGTTTTAGTTTGTCTAGTTTAGAGTTTGCACAGCCTACATTAACTCTTGAGCAAACCTCTTAATAATCAAAATAAAATAATAGTTTGAACAGACACAAAACCCAAAACACACAAATTTGCAAGGGTAAAAAATATGAATAATTCAGACAAACTTCTTCATAGACAATCTACATTTTAATATGCTTAATTTACAGTTTTTTGACAGAGGAAGAAATGATAGAACATATTTTATGTTTTTTTGTTGTGTTTTTCTATATACAAAAATTGTTTTGACTAATTTGAATCTTTTATATTTTTTGCTAAATATTATTTTATTTCAGTTAGATTATCTGGGATTGTTGCTTGTTACACTTAGTGACTTAGTTTCACTTTTGACCAATAGTTTTAGTTTTAGCTTTTTTGTTTACTAAAATAACCTTGGTTTAAATACAATAAATACATTTAAAATGAATTAAAGACATGACTAGATGTCAATTGATGACAATTATCTGACTTTCCCCAACATTACAGAATTACGTTTCAAATGCTTTATTATTATTATTATTTTATTATTTCCATTATGGAAAAAAAAAAAAAAAAATCGCTGTCATAAATATTTTGTGCGTAAATAAAATTCACGCATCTTTAATTCTAAAAACGTTAAAAAAACGGAACGTATGAGGGTACAATTTCAAAATCTGCGATTAGAACATATATGACATTTTCTTTGTCTGTTTGTATACGACTTATAAATTTATGATGGGTGTAATTTACAAACACGAAATACAGTTTCACCACAGACACGACGACCTGATAACGAGTACGAATCAAAAAGCGACACTCCACTGTGAAAATGACGTCACCGCTGTCACAGGCAATAATAAACAAGTGAGAGCCATCGATTGCAACGGTGCGTTTGCGTGATAAGATCCTGAATCCTGACTGAAGGAAGCCCGCTGAGCAAAATGGCTGGGCACTCGAGCTCCCACACACTATCTCAGGTAAGATTTTTGTTACTCCCTCTTTGAGAAATGTCTGTCTTAAGCTGTAATAAAGGTTGAGACTTAATGAGGTCCATTTTTGCTGTGTTTCTTAGACATTTTACAGAATCAAAATTAAGAACGGGCCGAGGATAGTGAGCTAAGTTAGCATAATATCGATAGCTCTCGCTTGTTTATTAATGCCTGTGATGTCATTTTGATAATGGAGTGTATGGAATAAAATCGCTGTCATAAATATTTTGTGCGTAAATAAAATTCACGCATCTGAAATTATAAAAACGTAAAGGAAAACGGAACGTACTCGTAATTTTACGAGGGTACAATTGCAAAATCTGCGATTAGAACAGACACAGATACAACATTTTCTTTGTCTGTTTGTATATGACTGATAAATTTACGATGGGTGTACTTTACAAACACGAAATAGTTTCACCACGGACACAACAACCTGATTAGGAGTACGAATCAAAAAGTGACACTCCACTGTCAAAATTACCTCACCGCTGTCACAGGCATTATTAAACAAGCGAGAGCCACCGATCACAACAGTGTGCTTGCTGGGCACTCAAGCTCCCACACACAGTCTCAGGTAAGATTTTTGTTATTCCCCCTTTGAGAAATGTCCGTCATGAGCTGTAAAAAAGGTTGAGACTTAATGGGGTCAATTTTCACTGTGTTTCTTGCACATTTTACAGAATCAAAATTAAGAGGATAGTGAGCATAACGTAAGGTAACGTTACAGGCAGCGAGCGCAGAATTTCTCAGTAAATCACTTAACAGTGTTTAACTATAACAAGACATGACCGTTGTGATCGATGGCTCTCGCTTGTTTATTAATGCAGCGGTGACGTCATTTTGACAGTGGAGTGTCGCTTTTTGATTCGTAATCATAATCAGGTCGTTGTGTCCGTGTTGAAACTGTATTTCCTGTTTGTAAAGTACACCCACCGTAAATTTATCAGTCATATACAAACAGACAAAGAAAATGTTGTGTCCGAGTCTCTTCTAATCGCAGATTTCGCAATTGTACCCTCGTAAAATTACGAGTATGTTCCGTTTTCTTTTACGTTTTTATAATTACAGATGCGTGAAATTTATTTACCCACAAAATATTTATGACAGCGATTTTATTCCATATAACTGTGTAATATTCATTCTAATATTAATTTCTCAAAGATATTTCGAACATTTGATTTTATAGTAATCAGAAAGTCATTTGTATAGAGTTTCAAGTACACTCTGAATAACAAAAACATCCTTAAGGTTTTTAATTGTTCAGAGATTGACTGCCTTTGTCCTCCTCTGAGGTGCTAAGGATGTTGTTTTTTTTATTCAGAATGTACTTGAAACTCTATACGAATGACTTTCTGATTACTATAAAATCAAATGTTTGAAATATCTTTGAGACACTGGGAATGTTTACAATTAATATTTAAATGAATATTACACAATTATCCTTTTTTAACAAAAGCTGCTTCTGAATGTGAACCATGTTCCTGTTGCATGACTCTGTACAATATTACGTCATTCTCACCCACATTTCAACACTTTTTGTTTTGCTTAAAGATAATGGAAGTCCTGCCAGTGAAAGAGTGTAGATGATGATTCCTTTCCCAAAAAGGGTGTGCGCGTAGCGGCGAGTGTTTATTTAAAGGGTTTGTTTGAGGTTTTCCATAGTTGTCATATGGGTGTCAAATCAGTTTACATACAGGACAAAGACCAGTAAAACCACAATACTTGACAACAATCTGTCACTAACCAACAATGCAGCACTTTATTTCTTTTGCGCAAGAGCGTAGTACTCATTACAGTTTGTTAGCATGCTAATACATTCTAAAATTCATCCTCTGACACTAAAAATCAACATCACAAAAAAAAAAAAACACTAGGTATTTGCTCAGTGACTACTCGGCTAATTAGCCATCCTGACCAATCCCTTCACATTTGGACAGAGCTACTAAGCAGTTGCCTGAGGCTCTTCGAAATAGCACATTCACAGCTCATCGATCCAATTCAGGCTCATAGAAAAAAAGTCCGTAACACAAACAATCCCTGAGGGAAGGTTTAATGAAGAGAACATGGTACACAAAGTCTCTGTTTAACCCAAGCTAGCACACATGCAGATCTGCACCTGGCACTTCACAGGAGATATGACAGGCCGTGAGGCTTTCAACAATATCAGTTGATTTATAAAACAACCGAAGAAAGGTCCGACTTAAAGCATGTGCGCTAACCCTCCCTCACCTCGATAACCATCAGCGCACAAATATTGGATGGAGAAGTTCCAGAATTCCAATGGATCACTGTGGCTTTTATTAAAAAAGCAAGGGAATGAAATGCTGAGGGAAGATTCAATAAGCTAGCATTTTCTCAGACATAATCTAAAAAGTATTAGTTAGCCATTTTCTGTTCACTCAACAGCTAACATGTCGGCCTGTCACAATGAATAGTTTTTGTTGTGCGATATATAAACTACTGCAATGATTGATATTATTATTTAGTTAAAAAGTAATATAAAACGTAATATAAACAGTCATTGTAATGGAAGTGGACTGCAGCTTTGAAACAGAGCTCATTTGGACAACTTCTTCCAAACTGCCAGTAGTTTTCAGGAAAATGTGAAAACTCGCCTTCACCTGTCAGTAAGCATTATTTCGAAAGGAGTGACCTAAGCTTGCTGGCACCTCCAACAGAGTTTAGAAGAGATGACAGAGGCTGAATAATCAGCTAAATTGTTGCAGACATTCATTTTTACACTCACTGGCCACTTTATTAGGTACACCTGTCCAACTGCTCGGTAATGCAAATGTCTAATCAGCCAATCACATGGCAGCAACTCAATGCATTTAGGCATGTAGACAAGGTCAAGACGATCTGTTGCAGTTCAAACTGAGCATCAGAATGGGGAAGAAAGAAGATTTAAGTGACTTTGAACGTGGCATGGTTGTTGGTGCCAGACAGGCTTGTCTGAGTATTTCAGAAACTGCTGATCTACTGGGATTTTCACACACAACCATCTCTAGGGTTTACAGAGAATGGTCCAAAAAAGAGAAAATATCCAGTGAGCGGCAGTTCTGTGGGCGCAAATGCCTTGTTGATGCCAGAGGTCAGAGGGAAATAGCCAGACTTGTTCCAGCTGATAGAAAGGCAACAGTAACTTAAATAACCACTCATTACAACCGAGGTCTGCAGAAGAGCATCTCTGACAACACGTCCAACCTTGAGGCGGATAGGCTACAGCAGCAGAAGACCACACCGGGTGCCACTCCTGTCAGCCAAAAACAGACTGGAAAACCTGGAAACTGGAAAAACGTTGCCTGGTCTGATGAATCTTGATTTCTGCTGCAACATTTGGATCGGAGGGTCAGAATTTGGCATAAACAACATTAAAGCATGGATGCCTTGTATTAGCGATTCAGGCTGGTGGTGGTGGTTTAATGGTGTGGGGGATATTTTCTAGCCACACTTTGGGCCATTAGTACCAATTGAGGATCGTGTCAACGCCACAGCCTACCTGAGTATTGTTGCTGACCAAGTCCATTCCTTTATGACCACAGTGTACCCATCTTCTGGTGGCTACTTAAAGTAGGATATGTCATAAAGCGCGAATCATCTCAGACTAGTTTATTGAACATGACAACGAGTTCACTGTACTCAAATGGCCTCCACAGTCACCAGAACTCAATCCAGTAGAGCACCTTTGGGATGTGGTGGAACGGGAAATTCGCATCATGGATGTGCAGCTGACAAATCTGCAGCAACTGTGTGATGCTATCATGTCAATATGGAGCAAAATCTATGAGGAATATTTCCAGTACCTTGTTGAATCTATGCCATGAAGGATTAAGGCAGTTCTGAAGGCAAATGGGGGTCCAACCCTGTACTAGTAAGGTGTACCTAATAAAGTGGCCGGTCAGTGTATGTAAATATGGTGTGCAATATTCATTGCATTGCAAAAACGTGATCAATTTGGTTAATTTATTGCCTTTGGATAATGTAATACCACTGATTAATTTAGTAGTAAATGACATTTTGAGTTTGAAATACCTCAAGGTTCTGTATTCAGCCCAATTAAATTTTATATAGATTAAATAAAAGCCTTTATTTTTGCAAGCTAAACCATAATGTCTATACATGAAGCAATAAAACAGCTTTCATAGCATAAGATTAGCATTTGTTATGAATAATTTCCATTGAATTTTAAGCAAAGAATTACAATATCCTCACAGAAACAATGATGTAAAATTACTCCCATTCACACAGCTAACTCACAAAGCAGCCTAGGGTCTTTTGGTTAGCCGTTTTTCTTCACAATGACAGTCAAAACCCACCTTTTTAGCAAAACCAGAGCTTATGATTGTGTTGAGAACACAGCTGGCTACGTTTTACGATGAATGAGCAAATCAAACTCCTCTCTTCCCATGGTGAAAAGGCATATGTAGATCGCAGGTTAGTCTAAAGGTGCCAACATATGACGTCAGACTGTTGCCATGGTGTCACATGACTGTGAGATAAAAAAAATGTGTGTAATGTGTCAAATGAACAGAAACAAAAAAAAAGTCGGAAGTTTTGTTTCTATCATTTACTTTCCCTCTTCCTCTTCCTAATGATAGAAAAACAACATGCTGAGGCAAGATTCAGTCTTCCATTCAACTGAGATCTTGTTTCACAGCTGAACCAAAGACCCCTTAAACTTTTAATAATCCCAAAACACACACAGCAGCTCGATTTCCCAGATGGTGGAGGAAAACTGAGCACACAGACAAAATAGAGTACAGAACAAATGTTCAAACTATTAGATAGACTTTTTACTGCTGTATAAAAAAAATTGTGATGAAAAATAATTTGAAAAAAATTGAGATTTTCAAAATGCATCGCCATTCTCTCTTGAATTAATTCTGAGCTTAGTGTTCGACAGCAAATGGCACTGTATGCTTTACAAACAGCCGTACTCTGCTTGCAACCAATTTTTTACAAATATCACTTGAATCAATAATGATCATTAATAAAGTTAGGAAAGGTTTGAGCAAATTACAAGTCAAGAGCAGTCATAGTGATATAAAAGCCAACTTATATGACTTAGTTGAATGCACAAGCAACATCTAGAGTGACATCTGCTGATAAAAACTAGCCTAGAGCGTCATCTGCTGTTAAAAACTAGCCTAGAGCGTTGTCTGCTGTTAAAAACTAGCCTAGAGCGTCGTCTGCTGTTAAAAACTAGCCTAGAACAACATCTGCTGTTAAAAACTAGCCTAGAGCGTTGTCTGCTGTTAAAAACTAGCCTAGAGCGTCGTCTGCAGTTAAAAACTAGCCTAGAGCTGCAGTCTGCTGTTAAAAACTAGTCTAGAGTGCCTTCTGGTGTCAAAAACTAGCCTAGAGCAGAGTCTGCTGTTAAAAACTAGCCTAGAGCGTCGTCTGCTGTTAAAAACTAGCCTAGAGCGTCGTCTGCTGTTAAAAACTAGCCTAGAGTGCCTTCTGGTGTCAAAAACTAGCCTAGAGCAGAGTCTGCTGTTAAAAACTAGCCTAGAGCGTCGTCTGCAGTTAAAAACTAGCCTAGAGCTGCAGTTAAAAACTAGCCTAGAGTGCCGTCTGCTGTTAAAAACTAGCCTAGAGTGCCGTCTGCTGTTAAAAACTAGCCTAGAGTGCCGTCTGCTGTTAAAAACTAGCCTAGAGTCGAAGTCTGCTGTTAAAAAAAGTCTAGAGCAGCGTTTGCTATTTAAAAAACTAGTCTAGAGCAATATCTGCTGTTAAAAACTAGTCTAGAGCGTTGTCTGCTGTTAAAAACTAGTCTAGAGCGTTGTCTGCTGTTAAAAACTAGCCTAGAGCACTGTCTGCTGTTCAAAAAATGTCTAGAGTCATTCATTCATTCATTTTCTTGTCGGCTTTGTCCCTTGCGGGGTCGCCACAGCGGAATGAACCGCCAACTTATCCAGCACGATTTTACGCAGCGGATGCCCTTCCAGCCGCAACCCATCTCTGGGAAATGTCTAGAGTAGTGTCTGCTATTTAAAAAACTAGTCTACGTAGAGAACTATCTGCTGTTAAAAACTAACATAGAGCTGCAGTCTGCTGTGAAAACTAGCCTACAGCTCCATCTGCTATTAAAAACTAGCCTAAAGCACCAGCATCTGCTATTAAAAACTAGCCTAGAGCGAAGTCTGCTGTTAAAAAAGTCAAGAGTTCCTTTGCTATTTAAAAAACTAGCCTAGAGCACCATCTGCTGTTAAAAACTAGCCTAGAGCGTCGTCTGCACTTAAAAACTAGCCTAGAGCACCATCTGCTGTTAAAAATTAGCCTAGAGCACCATCTGCTGTTTAAAACTAGCCTAGAGCATCAACTGCTGTTTAAAACTAGCCTAGAGCTCCATCTGCTGTTAAAAACTAGCCTAGAGCACAGTCTGCTGTTAAAAACTAGCCTAGAGCACCATCTGCTGTTTAAAACTAGCCTAGAGCGTCAACTGCTGTTTAAAACTAGCCTAGAGCTCCATCTGCTGTTAAAAACTAGCCTAGAGCACAGTCTGCTGTTAAAAACTAGCCTAGAGCACCATCTGCTGTTTAAAACTAGCCTAGAGCGTCAACTGCTGTTTAAAACTAGCCTAGAGCTCCATCTGCTGTTAAAAACTAGCCTAGAGCACCGTCTGCTGTTTAAAACTAGCCTAGAGCGTCAACTGCTGTTTAAAACTAGCCTAGAGCACCATCTGCTGTTAAAAACTAGCCTAGAGCACCATCTGCTGTTAAAAACTAGCCTAGAGCACCATCTGCTGTTAAAAACTAGCCTAGTGCGTCGTCTGCTGTTAAAAACTAGCCTAGAGCACCGTCTGCTGTTAAAAACTAGCCTAGTGCACCATTTGCGGTTAAAGGGCCACGAGACCCCTCTGTCTCAGCAGGGTGTTTTCACACCTCTAGTTTGGAAAAAGTCAGGAAAGTGGGTGTGTCCAGCTCTGTTTAGGTGGGAGGGAAAGAGGGAAGATTTTGCATATAAATGGGAGTTTCCGTTTGGGCATGCACTGATTTTCACAGAGGCAAAACAAACACACAGACGCAGGGGAGCAAGACAGTGACTGTGTTTACATGGACATCAGTAATCAAATTATTTGCCAAATTCTTAAGTTGTTGACTTTAACTGCAGTTTGGCCCTTTCACTTTCATTCAGGAACATTTCATGCATGCCCCCACATGACAAACAAGATATTGTATGCAAGGAACTGTGCATGGAAGAGTGCAGTTTTAATTAAACGCTTGATACCGCATGGCGAATGAAAAAAAAAAAAAAAAAGACTCTGCATTTCTCGGTATCTTAGATGCACTTGGTAGGTAGCGTCAGACAGCCGTGTGTGTATAGACTACCCTGTCACAAAATGCAGCGAAAATCCTACACGATGGTAATAGTTTAAGGTGTTTACATGTTTACACTCGGAGAGCAGCATTTACAGCGGATCTTTCAGTCTGCTAATAATATTGTATAGTGATATTAACGTACTGTAAACTTAGTAACTAAATCCTTTTAACTAAGGTATGTCTTTAAAAACTGAAAGAGTACTGTTGACGACACTAACTTTGCCATCTGAATGAACAATCTGTAGAGACAGGACAATCAACACCAACTGGAGCCGTGTCTTTATTAAAAGGAGACGAGCAGCAAATCGGGATTTCACCATTTCCAGATGCGAAAAGCTCTCAGGTAAAACATGTTCCTTACAAACATATTCCTGTCACGTGCACTGTAATCCACACGTGAGTCCAGCTGCGCTCTCATAGCAGGAAATGAAAACAAAACCTTTGTTGCAGCACATTAATAAACGCAGCACTGACGACCCATGTCTCAAAACAATTCTTGTTCTTCCACTTGTTTTAGCAACACAATGTGGTGTCTCTCTGTCGTCTAAACACTGTAACAGGTAAAAACTCTCTTCGAAGCTATCATGCATATTAATGAAGTTGCACCTCATTCACAATAGAGCGCGCTGATTGGTTTGAGCCAAGTCTTTCTCATGAACTAATGCTGCACATTCAGAGACGTCACGATGCACTCGCAGGTACAGACATCCAGTCTTTAAGCTGGAATAAACACAAGGATCTAATCGCTGTGATGCAGCTTTAAAATTTTGTTTCGAACCAGAAGAACGAATTTGCTCAAAATTACGCAAAAACAACCAAATTTTCCCTTTTTTAGTGAAATATATGTGTCCTAATAGTGTTTTTAGCAGCATGGGACACATATATAACTGTCAACAGCTCAAAAAAAATGTGTTTTGGTGTTTCTTTAAACAAATTCAACAGAGAATAGCAATGCATTTTAAAAATCTCAGAATCAAAGCAGACTCGATTCCTCATGGCAGATCTACTGTTAAAATGCAATAAACCTCCTACACTAGCAGCATTCAAGTGTGAGAAACAATAAAACATAAATCGGTTTTACCTTAAAGCTAGTAAGCTCTTGTTTGGTGAATCCATGACTGTGGATAATCTTCATCTGTTTGACCAGCGTACTTTTCCCACTTTCTGCAGCACCTACAACAATAGTTTGTGCAAAATAAGTCATTTAGTTTTTTTATTCATTCATTCATTCATTCATTTTCTTTTCGGCTTAATCCCTTTATTAATCAGGGGTCACCACAGTGGAATGAACCGCCCATTTAGTTCACATTTAAATAAACATTTTAAGTGACAGTTCTTGTAGATTACACCAAGATAAGTCAGGGTTTCATTGACTAAAAGCTGAATTTCCATGACATCTAATAAATAGAAAAACAGGCCGCTGTTGTGCTCTTTTATTAAAAATATCATATTAAAATGATATTAAATGTTAAAAATAATAACAACATTAAAATGGTTTAAGTTTGAATATCATTTAGCATAACTTTAACAGCCAAAATAAAAACAACGATAAATAGTTTACCACAGATTAAGGTACTTACTGTTTGCATACATGTGAAGTGCTCCAGCTTCGATATTTTATAGCTGGATATAGGCATGGGACGATAACCGTTGTCAAGGTATACCGTGGTTTGGAAAAGTCAAGGTTTTAAAACCGCCAAAATTTTCTGTAATACCAGTTCCTGTTCCTAAGGTGTGTGTAAGATTTCTTATTTACATTTTTTTGTTTTTGTTTTTTAGAACAATTATCTTCAGCAGAAAAAATATCCAAAGATGCCGGTTTAAAACTGTGTTTTTGAAACAAATGAAGTCAGCAGATATCAATAATGCATTTGAATTATTTAGCCTGACATGTTTACTGCTTCAAAATATTATAAATCTTTTAAAAAATAAAATATATTGTTTTCAAAGGGGAAAAAAAAGTTTTAGTTTTTCACCCAGACATTTAAAAAGAATGTTTAGAGCAGTAATCACAATACCGTGATATTTTTATCCAAGGTTATCATACCGTCAGAATCTCATACCAGCCCATGCCTAGCTGGATAGCAGTTTTACAAACTTAACAATTACCTTTTCTGTCATCTACTTTTTAACACCCAGTCTTTGAAGTGGTCATTTTTGAAGCCAAAGCTCTTACAATGTATGTTATCCTGACAGCATTTGACAAGTGACTGCCAGTTAATGAGCGTGAATTGTGAAAGTAATAAAATGAAGTGAAAAAACTATAACAACAGACTTTTGATGAATAGAAACTGCACAATAATTTTGTAAAGATGCATTGGAATAATTATTGTAAAAAGCACTATACGAATAAACCTGAATTGAATAATTTATACTACAGTATTTATACTACAGTGGGTTGCAGCTGAAAAAAGGCATTCGCTGCATAAAACATATGCTGGATAAGTTGGCGGTTCATTCCGCTGTGGCGACCCCGGATTAATAAAGGGACTAAGCAGAATGAATGAATGAATTCATACTACAGTATTTATTAATTCCTACAGTATTTATTAGTTTATCAGCTCACTGTGGTGAATACTACAGTATTACAAGTCGTTGTAAACACTAAATTATAGACATTATCCACTTTACTATAGTTTACGGTTCAATAACACTACAGTGTTTAATATAAATTACTATAGAAACCCAAAAAACATGTATACATCTTTAACATATCTCCAAAGCGACCAATGTAAACATTAAAATACGTGTTACTTCAACTCAAAGCATCGGGAGAATGAAGTTTGTGCTGTTCTCACCCAGCAAGAGGATCTTCACCACGTTCAACTCTCTCTTGGCGTACTCGTACAGGTCTCTGTCTATCTGTGAGCTGTGGATCTTCGCCTTCTTGTCCTCCTCTGTTGTCACCTCTGAGCCCAAACACAGACCCATTTCCAGAGCTCATGTCTTTCCAGAAGAGCTAAAGGTCCAGAAGAAATTCCCAAATCACGGACGAGGAGCGTTTAAAGTAGCGTAAAAACATCCCGGAGCGTCGCGCGCGCGCTTCACCAAAGTCACCGTTTAATAACGCGGACAACAAATGGCAACGTCTGTCACGAGTGTTTATTTTTAAGATTTCTCGCTGTATATCTTGGGGTTGTGGAATGAATGGAGGAAAGAGGGGAAAAAAGTTTCAAATTCGACAGTTCCCGGTTAGTTCCGTCAGTTGTATAATAAGCGAGATCGTATATGCCGTAACAGAAGACGCGGAAAATTGTTTAAAAACCCCACGACACGACTTTACCTGTTCATGGTGGCGGTAAGTAGGATAAGTTCATATAAATGGTGAATATCGGCTGCACGGAGGCTCTTTTTGGGGGTGTCCGCTTTCTTTAGGAAGGAAGTGACGTGATGTTTGTGGAACTTTGTCACCTGAGAGGGGGTTTGTTTTCGCTGTGCTGAAGGTATGTGTACAATAAAATGTTGTTAAATCATATCAAATTGAGATGTTGTCTAATAATATTGAGCTTTAAAAAGCAAAAACAAAAGCACACAATAATAAATAACAAATAATAATAATAATAATAAAATAATAACTAAATAGCATTTAAATAAATACAATTAAATGTAATGTAAGTACATGAATAAAGTAAAAAACAGCAAATAAACTGTTGTTTTTGTAACATACAAAACAGAAAATACAATTAAAAGTTTTACATAGAAATTAAATGAAAAAAAAACTAAGTACATCAATTGAAATGAAAACAGTTATTATTTTAAATATTAGTAATTTTGTTGTAAATGTTGTAAACTTTTGTTGTTAAAAAAACAACAACAAAAACGGTAAGATAAATTGGCAATTAAATATACTTACAATTATAAGTAACTAAATGAAATGAAGACAAAAAGTAAAAAACCAGCCACTAAATAAAATAAATTAAGAACCAAACAAAAAGTAAAAATGCAATAAATAAAGTATAAATCAAAACCATTCAAATAACAGTACATTATCAAAGTAAGTAAAACAAAGCAACACAATTGAATTGAATGCAAGTAAATAAAACAATAAGAACAACATGAAACATCAAATCAACTGAAATATAAAAACTAATTATGTAATATATGAAAATTAACAGACAGAAACTAAATACAATTAAATGCTTTTACAAAACTAATTAAATTTGAACATAAAAAATTTTTATGAAATCAGATTAAATGAAAACAAACAAATAACAAATTATTTGTAAAAAAAAAAAAAAAAAAAAACAATAATTACGAGTGACTAAATGAAGTAACAAAATCATGAAAAACCAAGCAATAAATAAGTACCTCACAATAAAATAAATAATAAATGCAATAAAATAAATGCAATAACTGTAATTAAATTAAGTACAAGCCAAAATATATGAAGTAACAGAATATTATCAAGTAAAGTGAAGCAAAGCAAAACTTAAAAAAATTAAACTAAATATAAATATAAATTACAAAAATACAAACTAAATATAAAATAAAACATAGTAAAATATTACATTCAAATTAATAAAATTTTAAATAAATATATTAGTGCAAATAAGATATTAGGTGTAGTATACATTCCAAATAAATTTATTAAAAACAGTTAATATGAAGTATTAAAATATTTTAATATTTAATTAAAATATTAAATCATATTACATATTTTCAATAAAACTTTGTTTTTAAAATTATTTAAATATGCTGCAGCAAAATTAAAATAATTTAATTCAAAATAAATTAAATATGAAGTACCAATTTAAATATTTCCAATAAAACTTTGTTTATTAATTAAATATACTACTATAGCTAGCAATATAAATCAAAGAGTTTTAAATGTATATTTATTATATTATATAAAAACACTTATCAATAAATAAAATGTAGATTTTAAAATAAGATGTTCAAAAAAAAAATCAAAATAAATACATAAATAATACCCAAAGCAAGCTTTTTTTGATAGTTTTATTGTGTAAACTGCAAATTATTTTGCAATTAGTAGACGTGTTGTGATGAATTAATTAAATTAAAGATTGTCTGAGAGCGTTTCACGTCTAACAGTACATTCAGTATTGGTCACTCAACATTTTTCTGCTCACATCTGCAACGTACAGACATTAAATTAGTGTTTTTTTTCACAGCAATTCACCCAAAACGCACAGATGTTCAAAACAAACAAACAAACAAAACAAAAAATAAGCGTCAAGGTGCTTTGATGGTCTTTAAAGTCAAAAGCAAGATGAAACTGCATTCAAATGGGTTAAAAGCACGGGGATAAAAGCAGTTTTAAAATTCTGACTCATGTGGCTTGTTAAAATTAAATGGATGTGTGATGGTCAATCCGTGGTGAAGGTTGTAGATCAATAAAATGAATATATCTAATAATCACCTGAGGTCAAAGACTTGCGATCATGAATATTACAGGTGAGAAAGAGAAAATGAAAGTGGTAAGACTATAAAAATGCCAGATGTGTGACTCTAGACTTTTGTTTTTTATATAACACGCATATTAAATTTACAGTTTAACTACAGGAAAACAAAAGCAGCACCGCTAGAGTTAAATATACTCGGATTAAAATCTGTTAAACATACGAGATTATGTCACATTTCACCACAAAATCAGGTTATATATCATTAACTTTTTGCATTTTGACAATTGAGGAAAAAGCCTATACAGTTTTATACAATTATATACATACGTAAATGTTCTAGATTCTCAGAGTCCTTCAGTTCTGCTTTGCAAAGTTCTAAGATCTTCGAGTTCTCTGTTCATGTTCTCCAAGTTCTAGGTTCTCAAGTGTACTCCAGTTCTAGACAGTATATTTTGCAAGTTCTCCAAGTACTTCAGGTTCTCTGTACATGTTCTCCAAGTTCTAGATTCTCAATAGTTCTCAAAGTACTTCAGATTCGCTGTTCGTGTTCCCAAGTTCTGGATTCTCAAGAGAGTTCTTCTATTTTAGACAGTACATTTTGTAAGTTCTCCAAGTACTTCAGATTCCATGTTCATGTTCTCTAAGGTCTAGACTCTCAAGAGATCTCCAATTCTAGACCGTACATTTAGTAAGTTCTCAAAGTACTTTATGTTCTATGTTCATGTTCTCTGAGTTCTAGATTTTAAAGAGTTCTCCAATTCTAGACAGTACATTTTGTAAGTTCTCTCCAAGTACTTCAGGTTCTCTGTTCATGTTCTCTAAGTTCTAGATTCTCAGTAGTTCTCAAAGTACTTCAGATTCTCTGTTCATGTTTTCCAAGTTCTAGATTCTCAATAGGTCACCGGTTCTAGATTGTACATTTTGTAAGTTCTCCAAGTACTTCAGGTTCTCTGTTCATGTTATCCAAGTTCTAGATTCTCAATAGTTCTATATTCATGTTCCTAGAATTCTAGATTCTCAAGAGTTCTCCAATTATATACAGTACAATTTGTAAGTACTCTCAGAGTACTTCAGGTTCTATTTTCATGTTCTCCAAGTTCTAGACATTACATTTAGTAAGTTCTCCAAGTATTTCAGGTTTTATGTTCAGTTCTAAATTCTCAGAGATCTCTAGGTTGTAAGTTCTTCGGGTTCAGTGTTAACGTTTGCCAAGTTCTAAATCCTCTGATTTCTCTGGTTCTAGATTATAAGTTCTGCAAGTTCATTGGGTTCTTTGTTCATGTTGTCTAAGTTCGAAATCCTTATAGTTCTCTAGTTCTAGATCGTAAGTTCTCCTTGCACTGTGATCATGTTTTCCAGGTTCTAAATGCTCAGATTTCTCTGCTTCTAGATTATAAGTTCTGCAAGTTCATTGGGTTCTATGTTCATGTTCTCGAAGTTCTAAATTCTCAGAGTTCTCTAGTTCCACTTTGTAAGAACTTTGGGTTCTATGTTTTCTAAGTTGTGAATTCTCAGAGTTCTCTAGTTCCACTTTGTAAGAACTTTGGGTTCTATGTTTTCTAAGTTGTGAATTCTCAGAGTTCTCTAGTTCCACTTTGTAAGAACTTTGGGTTCAATGTTTTCTAAGTTGTGAATTCTCAGAGTTCTCTAGTTGCACTTTGTAAGAACTTTGGGTTCTATGTTTTCTAAGTTGTGAATTCTCAGAGTTCTCTAGTTCCACTTTGTAAGAACTTTGGGTTCTATGTTTTCTACGGTCTGAATTCTCTGGTTCTAGATTGTAAGTTCTTCAAGTTCTATTTTCATGTTCTTGAAGTTGTACATTCACAGAGTTCTCCGGTTCTAGTTTGTAGGTTTTTCAGGTTCTATGATTATGTACTCAACGTTCTAAATTCTCAGTGTATTCTGATTCTAGGTGGCAAGTTCTGCAAGTTCACCAGGTTCTATGTTTACGCTTTCAAAGTTCTAAATTCTCAGAGTATTCTGATTCTAGATAGTAAATTCTGTAAGTTTCCTAAGGTCTAAATTCCCAGAGATCTCAGGTCGTAGTCTGCAGGTTCTGTAAATTTTCAACTTTTAAAAGCTCTTGACTGCTAATTTACATAAAAAAGTAAACATCACAATAAAATAAAAGTTAAACAGATTCAGTATACTTTACAGTAATTAGAATATTAAATTAATTTTGATCAAGATGCAAAAAAGTTAATAGTTCTAAAAGGGCCAATGTATTTAAGCACTACTCTTTCGATTTTGGGGTAAAATGTGACCTGAATGACACCACAAGACTCAGCCTCACTAGTGAGATTAACCTCACTAGTATGATCGCATACGATCAGAGTGAATTTTTCCATCAGTAAGCATATAAGCAGCTGGAACAACTTCTTTTTTTTTTTTTTTTTTTTCAAGAATGGTTAAAAATGACACAATCTTCCCATAAACTTCATAAATTATATAAAAGCATTTGCCGAATGTGTTCCTCCCATTCAGAGAGAAAGGCTTTAACCCATTAAATAGGTGCCATAAAAACTCTGCACACAACAAAGTGCATTTTCTTCAAACAAGAGTCGTATGATTTAAAACAAGTCCTTGTCCTCCTCTTTTTTTAAATACCTAACTGTTCATTACTGAATGTATTTTTCAATGAGTCCAGGGGTGATTTAGTTCTACAACAAAACCAATTAGTTCGGTTTGGTTAATTCTTCGCAAGAGCTGCCTCACTTTTCACAGATTCATCTTTGCGCTTCAAAGCCTGGAGAACAGCCATTTCTTTTGCTTCCTTCTTCTGGTTCCTGGCTTCAAACTGCAACCTATGGTACAAAAAGAAACCATTGCATATCTTCGTAAATATTTCAAGTCAACATTTTTTGCTCGTATTATCCTACAAACCTGTTCTCAATAATTCTCTGCACAATGTCATCAGTGGTCAGATTGTTGCCGCTGTCCAGGATGCGGAAAATGCCTCTTTTCTTTGGCTCCTTTAAAGTGGGGAAATTTTATTTTATTCATAGACCAGAAAAGCATTCGAAGATCCATATGAGAAGATTTTACTCACAGCATAAGGGTCTGTTCCGTCTGCGTCAGAAAACACATTGGTTTTCCCATGACACACCAGATCCACCTACAAATAAAAAGGTAAATGATATGTCTATGGTTTTGAGAGCCGGAGAAATGATCAGGTAATTATCTTTTAAAATAAAGTTTTAAAAAGTGCCAAGAAGTTGTCCAAGCTCAAAATGTTATCCAATTCTATAGTTTAATTTTCGTAATGTTTTATGTTACTGATTTTTTTTGAAGTAATTTCTAAAAAGCTAAAAAAAATTTGTTGGAAATTGAAAGTCTGACATTGTTTGGTTTCCACATTCTCTGACTTTTCAAGATTTTAGATTTTGAAGGTTCTCAGAGTTCTCTGTGTTCACACATTTCTAGCTGTAGTTTGCCAAGTTCTGCAAGTTCTTCAGTCTGTATGTTCATGTTCTTTAAGTTCTAGATTCTCACAGTTCTCTAGTTCTACAGTATTGTTTTCTAAGTTCTGTAGGTTCTTTAAGTTCTACATTTATGTTCTCAATTTAAAGTTGTTTTTTAAGTTTAAAAAGTTCTAGTTCCTCAGAGTTCTTCAGTTCTGTAGTTGTAGTTTGCTTTAAGTTCAGTCTACGTTCAAAAGTTTAAAAAGTCAAAAGATCTTAATCTTCTCCAGTTCTAATATGCCAAGTTCTGTCCTATCTTTAGATTCTTTGTTCATATAATATCCAAAAGTTCTAAATCCTCAGTTCTCTACCTCGACAGTACTTGTTTTTGAGGTTCTGTAGATTCTCCAGGTTTTACATTCATTTTCTCAGAGTTTAAAGTTCTAGATTCTTAAAATTCCTTAGTTCTGTGCTATCTTCAGGTTGTATGTTCATATTCTCTATGATCTAAAAATTCTAAATTCAGAGTTCTCTTGTTCTACAGTTCTAGATTGTGGTGTTAGATGTCCTTCAGGTTCTATGTTCATATTATATAATATCCAAAAGTTCTAAATCCTTACAGTTCACTAGCTCTACAGTACTTGTTTTCCAGGTTCTGTAAGTTCTTCAGTCTGTATGTTCATGTTCTTTAAGTTCTAGATTTCCACAGTTTACAATATTGTTTTCTAAGTTCTGTAGGTTCTTTGAGTTCCACGTTTATTTTCTCAGTTTAAAGTTCTTTTTTAAGTTTAAAAAGTTGTAGTTTCTCAGAGTTATTCAGTTCTGTAGTTGTAGTTTGCTATAAGTTCATTCTACGCTCATATTCTGTTCTAAAAATATTCAAAAAGTTCTTGATCTTCTCCAGTTCTAATCTGCCAACTTCTGTGCTTCCTTTAGGTTCTAGGTTAATATTCTATCTAGAATATCCAAAAGTTCTAAATCCTCAGTTCTCTACCTCTACAGTACTTGTTTTTAGGTTCTCCAGGTTCTACATTCATTTTCTCAGAGTTAAAAGTTCTAAATTCTTAAAATTCCTTAGTATTTCATATTTTGTTCTAAAAGTTCTAGTATCTAAACCTTCTCCAGTTTAAATCTGCCAAGTTCTGTGCTATCTTCAGGTTCCATGTTCTTATTCTCTATTATCTAAAAGTTCTAAATCCTCAGTTCTCCATCTCTACATTACTTGTTTTCCAAGTTCTGTAAGTTCTTTAGTCTGTATATTCATGTTCTTTAACTAAGTTCTAGTTTCTCAGAGTTTCTTCACAGTTCTTTTCCGCTGTAGTTGTAGTTTGCTATAAGTTCATTCTACGCTCATATTCTGTTAAAAAAATATTCAAAGTTCTACACCTTAACCTTCTCCAGTTCTAATCTGCCAAATTCTGTGCTTCCTTTAGGTTGTAGGTACAAAATCGTTATGATCTAAAAGTTCTAAAATCTGTGTTCTCTAGTTGAACAGCTCTAGATTGTGGTGTTAGAAGTTTTTCAGCTTCTATGTTCATATGCTATATAATCCTAAAGAAATCCTGCAAGTTCTCTAGCTCTACAGTATTTGTTTTTTAGGTTCTGTAGGTTCTTCAGGTTCTATGTTCATTCACTCAGAGTTTAAAATTTTAGATTCTTAGAGTTTTTTTGTTCCGTATTTGTAGTTTGTTTTAAATTCGTTCTACATTCATATCCTGTTAAATATTTAACTTTTTAAATGTTAAATATTTAAAAAGTTCTATATTTTTAAACTTCTCCAGTTCTAATCTGCCAAGTTCTGTGCTTCCTTTATGTTCTAGGTTCATATTCTCTATTATTTAAAAATGATAAATTATGAGTTCTACTGTTTTAGATTGTGGTGTTAGAAGTTCTTCAGGTTCTATGATCATATTCTATAATATCCGAAAGTTCTAAACCCTCACAGTTCTCTAGCTCAACAGTACTCACAGTTTACAAGTTCTAGATTATTAGATTTCCTTAGTTCTTTATATTCTGTTCTAAAAGTTCTACATTCTGAACCTTCTCCTGTTGTAATTTGTTCAAATTCTGTGCATTTTTTGGGTTCAATGTTCATGTTCTTAGAGTTTAAAATGTTCTAGATTCTCAGAGTTTTTCAATAATGTTTTGTTTTTTGCTATGATTTCATTCTACATTCATATTCTGTTCTAAAAGGTCTAAATTCTTAGCCTTCTCCAGGTCTAATATGTTCAAGTTTTGTGCTATCTTTGCAGGTTCTATGTTTATATTCTCTAAAAGTTCTAAATTCGTTGTTATCTGGTTATACAGTTCTACTTTGCCGTGTTAAAAGTTCTTCAGTTTCTGTTTATATTCTATATTATTCAAACGTTCTAAATCCTCACAGTTCTCTAGCTCTACAGTATGTGTCTTTCTGAAGTTCTGTAGGTTCTTTTGGTTCAGTGTTCATGTTCTCAGAGTTTAAAATATTCTAGATTCTCAGGATTCTTCACTTCTATTGCTGTAGTTTGCTTTAATTTCATTCTACATTCATATTCTGTTCTAAAAGTTCTAGATTCTTTACTTTCCAATTTGCTGTTCTTCAGGTTATATGTTCATATTTTCTACAACCTAAAAGTTCTAAATTCTCAAAGTTCTCTAGTTCTACAGTTTGCCATGTTCTAAAAGTTCTATTTTCGTGTTTCTATCTTCTAAATGTTTTAGGTGTGCACCATTCTACACTTCTAGTTTTTGTAAGATCTCTAGATTCCATTTTTTTATGTTCTATACATTCTTAATGTTCCATGTGCTCAACATTCAGTTCTAGTTTGCAGTTCTAGGTTCTGTTCACATTCTCCAAATTATAAAAGTTGTAAATTATAAGAGTTTAAAACTGATTAAAAGCAGGTATCAAAAAATATTTAGATGTAGAGAAAGAAAGATGGATATAATTTTAGGGCTTCTGAAATACTAAAGCATTTTAATATATAATATGGTTACCAATACATTGTTCATCCTTTGTCTTTTTTCCACCATCTTCACTGCAAAAATGTCTCAAGCACTCTTTTGGGCCCTGTGAAGTTAAACTATAATGTATGATTGAACTCTCCGTAACTGTCTGAGGGTTTCCTTTTAAAGAGGCGAGCAGTAAATCTCTAGATTGTTCCCTGGAGAACAACAATGCAGAATTGCTGAAATAGTGGTCTGTCACTAAACCCTGAGTCTGGCTGCTCTCCCAGAGCTCTACACAACACACACACACACACACACACACACACACACAGCTTCATGCCTCAACAACGCACTGTGTGTGCCACACAAACCTCGTTCTTTTCAGATTCAAAGCCTCTTATTGTGTTATTGTGTCTAGAAGGCGCTTGCATGACAACCAGTTTCTTATTCCCTATTGTGAATGAACAATATAAAGCAGAACCAGTACTGTACCTTAAAGTGATCCAGAAGGTCTTTATCGACTGCGTACGGAGCCCCGATGACAACCTCAGACACATACTGAAGACAAAAGAAAAAGAGTTAGTCAAAATTTAATTGAACTATTATTAACTACATGCTCTGGCTTGCTTGGTTTGGGACTTGTGGAGCTGGAGGATTTGCTCTTCAGTGTTTGAACATTCAGCATTGAAAATTAAACCAAACTGAACTAAACTAAACTGAACTTCAACTCCGAAAACTGGACTGACACAGTTTCAATTTACTAGAACTTCTATGTTAAGCCGTCTTGACATGCTCTATAGAAAAAGTTGAGCTGTACTTTATTGTCCTGTTTCAGGAAATTTGTCTTGGACTCAAACAGCAGATTTGACTTAGTACACATACAAAAAAGACAACATGTAACATTTACCAACACCAATGAGGTTTAAAAGACCTTCAAGGTCATTTACCATTTAAAATGCTAATAGACACTGCTATAAATGACTTCTTGTAACGATTACTTTTACACAAAAGAACACTGTATTGCTTCCCTGATAGCAGTACTTCATACATTGGAAATAAAACATGATTTAGGACATTTGCTATTACTAGTGCATTCCTAAAAACCAGCTAATATGTTGAGTGAAGTGATGTATACTCTCTTACTAAAGTTCTAAATTCCTCTGTCTTGGTTATATAGAGTTTCTGGTATAATATTGAGTCTGTAGCTTCTCAGTTTTCCAAGTTCTAAGTTGGCCAGCAGCTAGTTCTCTGCAACTCTCACATGGTCGCCCACTGAAGCTAAGCAGGGCTGCGCCCGGTCAATACGTGGATGGGAGACCACATGGAAAAACTAGGTTGCTGCCGGAAGTGGTGTTAGTGAGGCCAGCAGGAGTCGCTCAACCTGTGGTCTGTGTGGGTCCTAACACCCCAGTATAGTAAAGGGAACTCTATACTGCTCAGTGAGCTCCGTCTTTCGGATGAGACATTAAACCGAGGTCCTGACTCTGTGTGGTCATTAAAAATCCCAAGATGTCCTTCGAAAAAGACTAGGGGTTTAACCCCAGCCCACTGGCCTCTGTCCATCATGGCCTCCTAATCACTCTGTCTCCTCTCCACCAATCAGCTGGTGTGTGGTGAGTGGTCTGACGCAATATAGCTGCCATCGCGTCATCCAGGTGGATGCTGCACACTGGTGGTGGATGAGGAGATTCCCCCAATGTGAAAAGCGCTTTGAGTGTCTAGAAAAGCACTGTATAAATGTAAGGAATTATTATTATTATTATTATAAGTTCTCCAGGCTCTGTGTTCTAAAAGTTCCAACTTTTGTAACTGCAGGTTCTCCAAGCTCCCTACGTCCTCCAAGTTGTATTATCCTAAAGTTCCAAATTGAAGGGCTCGAAATGATCTTTTTTTACTTGGTAGCACTGGTGCTCCAGCCTGATCTTACGAGAAAACGTAACTATTTTATACTATTTTACTATTTTCAGTCATACAAAAATGTACGAATTTTAAAAGGAGGCGTGGCACCCAACCCCGACCATCATTGGGGGATGAGAAAATCATACTGAATTGTACGAATGAGATCGTACGTTTCCATACGAATTAGCCACTAAAGGTCTTTGCACGCTAAAGTCCGAAATTTTCGTATGCGTTTTTTTCGTATTCATATGCAAAAAATTGGTCACATAAACAAACCTTGCACACTGACTCCGATGCATATTAATTAATCCATTACGAAAAAACGCAAAACATTTCAGAGTCAGTTTCAGTACACTTAACACTTTGTTCTTCTCTCTTCTCCAAAGTATAAAAAGAAAGAGAAATAGACTACATATTGTGTGCACTTAATACCAGCCCTCATAGAGAAGAAGGAGAGTTTTCCTCATCAAAGAGTTGTGCTACCATTATCTCCAAATGCAAAGTTTGTTTCAGGAAATCAGTGGAATTTTGATACATTGCTTGTCACACATTCACGTACATAAACAAATCCTGAACAAAGACTGGCAGTACCTATAGACATTATAATAGATGACTGCTGCGTTAATGTGTCGAAGCAACGGAACGAAAGCGGACCATGCTTTTAAATATAATGTGCATATAATGGGCAGAATGTCAAATGTATGGACACACACACACACACACACACACACACACACACACACACACACACACACACACACACAGAGAGAAGCCAGCCTGAACTCACGAGGAAACGCAAGTATTTTATGTTTTGTCAGTTATCGGCTAATTCGTACGAATTTGTACGAGTTGAATCGTACGAAAATGTACAATTTTACCCAACCCCGCCCTTAAACCCAACCGTCATTAGGTGATGAGCAAATCATACTAAATGGTACGAATTAGATCGTACGAATTCATACGAATTAGCCACTACGAATTGCCGTGAGACTGTGTTGGAGAGACAGACACCAAGCAGCAGCAGGGCAGATGTGCGTCAGTCATTGAATCCAGCATCCAGCTTCTCAGCTGATTCAAGATGTTCTCATTCTGTCCTATATTATGCACCGTGTTTGTCATAAAGTTATCTGTAGATCAAGTGATGGCATTTTGCCATTCGCTTGTACGGTGGCTCTGAACTGTCGAAACACCTCTCAAAGCGCTTTTTCGGATGCGAAAAATGAAAAAAAAAAAAAAAAAAATTCAAACCCGGTTAGAATTGTTTTATGACAGACGAAAGTTTCTGAGGCAGTGTGTCAGTACGATTCACACAACGTGAGGTCAAATTTATTTTTTAACGTGCAAAAATTATGGACGAAAAGTTTCGGATTCAGTGTGCAATAACCTTAAATCAAAAAGTTACGAATTGCCGTGAGATAGCGTTGGGTGCTTCCAACTTTAAAAATGTAGGTGCACCAGCAGAAATGTAGGAGCACCACTGCAAATTGTGTTAAAAAATTTATTACACCAATCAGGACTAACAAAAACCAGCAACAACAATCTTACTAATGCTGCGATGACTTATTGACATTTGCGTAATAATTCCAACATGAATGTCCAATAATTATAATAATGATGATGATAATTTTTTCCTGCTATAAAAAGTCCAACTGGGGCGGCACGGTGAGTAGCGCTGTCGCCTCACAGCAAGAAGGTTGCTGGTTCGAGTCTCGGCTGGGTCAGTCGGCATTTCTGTGTAGAGTTTGCATGTTCTTCCCGTGTTGATGTGGGTTTCCTCCGGGTGCTCCGATTTCCCCCACAGTCCAAAGACATGCGCTATAGAAATTGGGTAAGCTAAATTGTCCGTAGTGTACGGGTGTGTTTTTCAGTGATGGGTTGCAGCTGAAAGGGCATCCGCTGCGTAGAACATATGCTGAAAAAGTTGGTGTTTCATTCCGCTGTGGCGACCACTGATTAGTAAAGCCGAACTAAGCCGAAAAAAAATGAAAGTATGAAAAAGTCCAACTGTTACACTATGAAAAATACAAATATGGTCGCACTATAACCATTATATGCACTCGCACAAATGCTCCCAAATATATTACGGGGTCGCATAGATATGTACATATGATTTCTTCCTTCTAATAGCACTCTGAAGTTTTAAAATCCTTAAGCTGTTCTTCAGAAAGGCACGCACGTGTGGTTTTCATTGACATCCCAGTGTGAGGGAGGTTTGCAGTTCCTCTGCATGTTTCTGATACCGAAAGCTCAATGTGGGTTCTGTCTGAACGCGACGTCATGCTTTAGATATGCTGTTCCGTGATAGAGTGCGCTGTGGCTTGGAGAAGCTCAAAGTATGAGATTTTTAATAGGCTTGGAGTTAAATTAACTTGTGATGTCTGTTATCTTGACCTTCGGATGTTTCATAATGCTTCAGCATTTTATCCTTCCCTTTTTTTCTTTTTTTAAATATCCCTCCCTCCCTCAAAACACAGCAACCCATTGTTCTTAAACAAGAACGCCAGGAATGCAAAAGCAACTTATAAATCTATGCAACATAATAAAACAGGATTGGAGGAGACAGTAAATTATGCACAACCCAAAGAACTGACTGGAGGAGGTGGTGATTTATGCTAAACACTTGGAAAAGATTGGAGGAGATGGTCATTTAAGTCAAGTCAAATGATTAGAGGAGGCGGTAAATTATGCACTTACTCTGCAAGCGAGCACACTCAAAGTTCTCTCATGAATATTCATGATGGGGTAGTTTTTCCCTTTGTAGCGGTTCACTTCCTACAAAAGAGTGATACAAATACAATCTAAAATTAAAATAGCACCCGTGAAAATCAGTTTTTATTTTTGTACAAGTGTTTCACTCAGCTTTACTAATCTATAAATCTATAACGTGTACAATATTTAGCCTTTTAAGGAGCTTATTGAAGTTCCCCCTGAGGCCACGAAGTTCAAAAACTGCGTAAAAACAGGTCTGTGTCGTCATGCTATGGTTTTGACTTTGAACTCACTTTTAATGGTTCACATGAGGTTTTTTGTTGTCCAATCATGAGTTTAACGATCATTTAAACAGCTTGTTAAGGCAAATTTGCCCTGAGCACAATGATGGTGGAGTCTGCAAAATGTGAGTGTGTGTGCATGTACAGTTGAAGTCAGAATTATTAGCCCCAGTTTATTTTTTTTTCCCCAATTTCTGTTTAACGGAGAGCAGATTTTTTTTAACACATTTCTAAACATAATAGTTTTAATAACTCATTTCTAATAACGGATTTATTTTATCTTTGCCATGATGACAGTAAGTAATATTTTACTAGATATTTTCAAGACACTTCTATACAGCTTAAGGTGACATTTAAAGGCTTAACTATGTTAATAAAGTTAACTAGTCAGGTTAGGGTAATTAGGCAAGTTATTGTACAATGATGGTTTGTTCTGTAGGCTATCGAAAAAAAATTTAGCTTGAAGGGGCTAAAAATTTTGTCCTTAAAATGGTGTTTAAAAAATTAAAAACTGCTTTTATTCTAGCCGAAATAAAACAAATAAGACTTGCTCCAGAAGACAAAATATTATCAGACATACTGTGAAAATTTCCTTGCCCTGTTATTTGGGAAATATTTAAAAAAGAAAAAAAAAAGGGGGGCTAATAATTCTGACTTCAACTGTATATGTGTTTTTTGTGCACACAAAATTGTATGATGACATGGATATAACCTAGTTGTAATATATGAAGGTGGTTTATGAGCACCTAACTCAAAAATGCTTGAATAAAAATTAAACTTAACAAGGTACGGGGTAGGGTTTGGGTAAGGCCATATAATAATAATCGGTTTTTACATTATAAAACACATTATGTCTAGGGAGAGTCCTTGTAAAGCATATATACAAGTATGTGTGTGTGTTAGGAAACACACCTGATCAAAGTGCAGTCCGACGATGACGTAAGGTTTCTCTGCTTGTTTGTGAACAGTCTCAAGGAAATCCACATGACCGATGTCTTTACGGGTCAAACAGTCAAGGCCAAAACACACAACCAGTGTTCCTCTCTTTTGTCTTTTCCCACCCAAATTCTAAATTTCTGAATTTCTTGTGTCTTTCCAAGCTTTTTGGATTTCTTCAGAGGCATTCAGGCTTTTGAAAAAAGGATACGGAAGAGGTCGAACGCTCCGGCCACATATATGATGGTGTCTCCTGGCTGCGGCTCTTTTCCTGAGGCGAACTGGATGATCTTCTGAGACGTCTGCAGGAACTGAGAGACGCCGGTCCATGGGCTGTGTCCTTTAGGACCCTGAGGAGAAGTGATAAAAGTGAATGTTTTACACTTTTGGAAATACCAAAAGGTTCAAATGACTAATACATCACATTTAAAAATCAAGTTATGTACAGAATGCTGGATTAAAGCAGCAGTTTCAATCTGTAATATGAGACACCTAAATATTAAAATAAAAAAATACCACATTTTAACCACAAGGATGTCAAAGTGTTTATTTTACTCTCAATTAATGTTGGAATTCATTCACAATAATTAATATTATTCACTAAGTACATTCGAAAGTGAATTTCTGCTTTCATTTACTCATTAAATGAAACTCAATCAGTTGTTTACATTCTGCTTGTGTGTTTTACAAGATAACCCTGACCTCTAGTGGTCACTCTGTATGAGAGCAGGTTACAATATTTTAATATTATGATATTAAAACAAACATCAGATCGACTCACCTTCCCAAAATTATCTGTGTGCACTTGATAGGCTGCGTTGTCCTGAAAAAAGTGTGTAGATTATGCATTAGGAACTAACAGATTATAAAATCAACTGAATTATTAAAAAATGCTGAAGTGTACTCACAATGTTACTGTGGTGCGCTTTTGTTAACAGAAGCATTCGACCCACTAGGTCTGTAGTAGACACTCCCTGTGTGCGTTTGCATTCCCTGTTGACCAAAAAAAGAATTGAGCAGTTGTTACACCCGCCACTGGGTGAAAATCTAGTGGTGTGCCACAGGTGTATGTACGAGGCCTGTTGAACTTTACCTGTATCGGCCCGTTCTCTTCACCTCATCATATGTATCCTTCCCATCCACGGTCAATGTGATGTCATCTAAGAGAATAAATGACATTATTTCAGAATCAATTCAACATATTATAGCAAATTGGTGTGCACTATTCAGACTATTTACTGATTACGAAAAACTCAATTATGTAAAATGTTTACTTCCACAACAGTGTACAGCACTTTAAAAAAATACTCAAGCAATCACTATGAACATTTATAAATGCCTTACATTACATGTCCAGTGTAATTAAAGTAATGTTTTTTAGATGTTAGTGTCAGTATTTTAGTCATCAGTATCTATGTTTCCATCCACCTATTTTTATGCACATTTTGGAGATGCGCATAAAAAAACGGTTGATGGAAACGCCATGATGCGCATAAGTTTTGAAAATGCGCATCAAAAACATATGCGCATAACTGAGTAGGATAAACTTTTTATTCGATAAGAAAAGATGCGCATAAACTACGATGGAAACACTTTTACCGCACAAATTCCAGTATGCGCATTAAAAAAGGTCATGTGATTTTGTTATAAGAGATCATGTGATGATAAAAATGTGTGTAAATGGACAAACCAGCAGGCTGAGCACATTATAAACCATCTGAAATGTTGTTTTTGTCATTCTAAAACGCCTTACCATTTAAGGATTAGTGTTATTATGCTATTAATGACAACCAGAATCAAGAGCCTCTGTGCTCTGCGTCTGACACCTCCAAACACCACCGCGCGTTCACTGCGTGTCAGGATTGTCTTCTGAGGTGCAAGTCATTTATTAGATGAAGAAAAGATTCACGCAGCTTCTCCTACTGCAGCAAATTCAGTTTTTACTGTTTATATATATATATATATATATATATATATATATATATATATATATATATATATATATATATATATATATATATATATATATGTGTATGTATGTATGTATGTATGTATGTATGTATGTATGTATGTATGTATGTATGTATGTATGTATGTATGTATGTATGTATGTATGTATGTATGTATATATATATATATATATATATATATATATATATATATATATATATATATATATATATATATATATATATATATATACATACACATATATATATAAAAAATGAATAAATCAATTATGAGAAAATTAAGGCCCCTAAAAAGTATTTAAAAAAATCTTAATCGTGTTTTTAGGAGGTCTTAAATTTTGTTCATGCCTTGTCCAAAGTGTTTGACTCCAAAAAAGCATAAATATATTTATTTTTCTCTATCCATGCGATTGGTTCGAGTCAGGCACGTCTGTTTAAGCTCCTCTGTCCGGGTGATGTCACGTAATTTGCGACCAACCTGGGAAGGTGATGTGAAGCTCTCCACATGTAGCGAATCCATAGAGCAAAACAAATGGGAAAATGTAAGTTTGCGTAGTCCTGGTTGGAGAAAGACGAGTTTAAACAGTGGCTGAAGCCTGTCGCTGAAAACAACATAATTTATTCTTTCAAGCTTTGTTTCTTCCAAGCTTATCGGAGTTCTGTTGCATGGTTGTGGTACATTGATTTATTTAACTACACAACTGTTTATTAAGTTAAAGGTTTGATACTGATTAGAACTTGAAGTGGCGATGAGATAATATAATGAGAAAATATTCTGAGAAGGTCTCTAAAAAGGTATTGAA
This sequence comes from Danio kyathit, assembly GCA_903798195.1. Lineage (NCBI taxonomy): Eukaryota > Metazoa > Chordata > Actinopteri > Cypriniformes > Danionidae > Danio > Danio kyathit. The sequence continues at coordinate 18,181,833 of LR812540.1, forward strand.
ATTACCTTTAGGATTCCTGCACATACCCTGTATATGCAAAAATGTTCAATCCTAATCAATTTCAATCAGCATAATTTACATATAGAACTCTTAAAGCAACAGTGACAAAAACTGGCTGCTCAATTCTAAGAAAGTGAATGAAAATAATTACGTTAAAATAATTGACTTTTTTGGTCCAAAATAAATGTTTTGTATAAATGTTTAATCAAAACATAATTTACAACTCTTAAAGGAACAAGAGCAAAAACAGGCTATGAAAAAGGATTAAAAATATGACTCAATTTTGACCGTAATGACGCAAAATAAGCAGACTTCAATAAAAAAAATATTCTTCAAAAGTGTCAAATATAAAGCTGAACCCCCTCTTTCTATTTTGGAGATTATTACACTTAACTGTTTAAAAGGTAAAGGTCAAGTATCTGTTTTATATAAACAGTTGGTGGACAAATCAAGAGTCATTTAATGACAGACTTCAAGCTTGGCAGTCTGACCTGCAGGCTGACATAACTGAGGAAGAGTGGCAAGAAGCTTGTCTAAAAGCCCAAACCCAGACAACAAGCACTCATTTTAGATTGCTTCAATACAGGCAGTGCAGAATAATTAGGCAAATGAGTATTTTGACCACATCATCCTCTTTATGCATGTTTTCTAACTCCACGCTGTATAGGCTCGAAAGCCTACTACCAATTAAGCATATTAGGTGATGTGCATCTCTGTAATGAGAAGGGGTGTGGTCTAATGACATCAACACCCTATATCAGGTGTGCATAATTATTAGGCAACTTCTTTTCCTTTGGCAAAATGGGTCAAAAGAAGGACTTGACAGGCTCCGAAAAGTCAAAAATAGTGAGATATCTTGCAAAGGAATGCAGCACTCTTAAAATTGCCAAGCTTCTGAAGCGTGATCATCGAACAATCAAGCGTTTCATTCAAAATAGTCAACAGGGTCGCAAGAAGCATGTGGAAAAACCAAACCAAAAACCAAGGCGCAAAATAACTGCCCATGAACTGAGAAAAGTCAAGCGTGCAGCTGCCAAGATGCCACTTGCCACCAGTTTTGCCATATTTCAGAGCTGCAACATCACTGGAGGGCCCAAAAGCACAAGGTGTGCAATACTCAGAGACATGGCCAAGGTAAGAAAGGCTGAAAAACGACCACCACTGAACAAGACACACAAGCTGAAACGTCAAGACTGGGCCAAGAAATATCTCAAGGCTGATTTTTCTGAGGTTTTATGGACTGATGAAATGAGAGTGAGTCTTGATGGGCCCGTGGCTGGATCGGTAAAGGGCAGAGAGCTCCAGTCCGACTCAGACACCAGCAAGGTGGAGGTGGAGTACTGGTTTGGGCTGGTATCATCAAAGATGAGCTTGTGGGGCCTTTTCGGGTTGAGGATGGAGTCAAGCTCAACTCCCAGTCCTACTGCCAGTTTCTGGAAGACACCTTTAAGCAGTGGTACAGAAAGAAGTCTGCATCCTTCAAGAAAAACATGATTTTCATGCAGGACAATGCTCCATCACACAAGTACTCCACAGCGTGGCTGGCAAGAAAGGGTCTAAAAGAAGAAAAACAATTGACATGGCGTCCTTGTTCACCTGATCTGAACCCCATAGAGAACCTGTGGTCCATCATTAAATGTGAGATTTACAAGGAGGGAAAACAGTACACCTCTCTGAACAGTGTCTGGGAGGCTGTGGTTGCTGCTGCACGCAATGTTGATGGTGAACAGATCAAAACACTGACAGAATCCATGGATGGCAGGCTTTTGAGTGTCCTTGCAAAGAAAGGTGGCTATATTGGTCACTGATTTGTTTTTGTTTTGTTTTTGAATGTCAGAAATGTATATTTGTGAATGTTGAGATGTTATATTGGTTTCACTGGTGAAAATAAATCATTGAAATGGGTATATATTTGTTTATTGTTAAGTTGCCTAATAATTATGCACAGTAATAGTCACCTACACACAGATATCCTCCTAAAATAGCTAAAACTAAAAACAAACTAAAAACTACTTCCAAAAATATTCAGCTTTGATATTAATGAGTTTTTTGGGTTCATTGAGAACATGGTTGTTGTTCAATAATAAAATTAATCCTCAAAAATACAACTTGCCTAATAATTCTGCACTCCCTGTATAAATGGCTGAGTATACACTATGTAACTCCAGTTAAGTTGCATCATTTTAACCCAAACATCCCTGACACATGCTATAAATGTAATCAAGAGAAAGGAACTTTATTTCATTGTATGTGGGAATGTTCTAAAGTCAGTTGTTTGTGGGTTAAAATACTGAACATTGCAAGTCAAATCATTGGTAAAGTAATTCCTCTTGATCCCAGCTTGTGTATATTGCATATTTGTCCATTGAACTTTGATGTGACCAAACATGAAAGAGTGCTGTATATTTTATGTTTGCTGGAAGCTAAACATGTAATTGCGTGTTCTTGGAAGACAGTCCTGGTGTATCTCAGTGGATAAAGGGGATGACCTCTTGCCTTGCCTTAAAAAATTACCATATGTTTTGAAAAACTAAATCCAAATATTTTGGTCTATTTGGAAAATATTCTATGACTTTTTGAAGAATCTAGATGGTGACTCTTTTCTTGAACTGACAGACATTGACAGTATATAGATTGGACAAATATGTTATTGCTTTATTTAACATTAATATTGTTATTTATTTATTTACTTCTTCTTTCAAAGTGTGTTAAGTTATTTTGAATCTATATTATTCTTGCTGTATTTTTGTTTTTGTATTATTATTTTTTTATTTAATTTATAATTTATTATTATTTTATTATTAGTATTATTTATTATTTTTTGTTGAATAGATTTTTTGCTAAACTGAAAAACTAAACCTTTGTCAATTTGTATGACAATGTTTAAAATAAAAATTGTTGTTCAAAAAAAAAAAAAAATATGGCACCTTCAAAAATATTCAAATGATTTCACTCACACATTTGACAGGTTTTCCAATTGTTAAAATTAAAGATGGAAAATGATTATGACACACTAAATTACGACCATTTTTTTTGTATTTAAGTAATAACTACTTATTATAACAGACACTAAAATTCCACAAAAATGTGAAGTCACACTTTTAACCCTTTATTTAGCATGTAACCATATATATTAACTTCATTGACAGAGATTACAATAAAGCATAAAAATATTGAAGCCATAAGTCTTGTCATAACCCCAGTAACACTCTAACGAGTGCCCTATAAAGGGTTAAGGATATTACATTAAGATTAGTGCAGTGCATTGGGCAGCAGCGACTTGCCTTGCACTCAAGAGACACACTATTATCAGTTCTTGCCTTTCCTGGAACTCAAACCCATGACCTTGCAGTTCACCATGCTAGGCCGACTGAGCTACAGAGTTACAGACGGCTACTGATACTGATACTCACCCCCGTGCACGCAGAAATCGCAGTTGTACTTGTCCAGCGTCTCCAGCGTAGTAACATACGGCGCCCCTTCCACGATATCATCCACCCACTTTATGGCCCGTATCATTTTATAACGCTCTGCCTGTGTGAAGACCGGAGGACCCTTGTGCTTGGCTATTTCCTCTGAAGGTGAATGACAATGTCTCATTAGATATTATTACAGCATTAGAGTGATTCAGGTGAAGAAATATGAAGTGTGAAGCTTACCGTCTGTGTGAACTCCTACTACCAGATAATCTCCCATCGCCTTGGCCTGGCGTAACTGGTTTGAGTGGCCATAATGCACCATGTCATAGCTGCAGAGACAAGTGTGCAAAATAAAAGTACATAAAAAGTGTATTATTTAACATTTCGTAAACCTGTGCACATCTAATTGAAGCAGTTTTAATTTATTAGTACTACACCAGCCTTAAACACTACTTTTCTAGTTTTCTTCCTGGCTGAATTGGTGAAATGTTCCACACTTTGAAATATTATGGCTTTTTACTCTTGCAATCTTTGTTAAGCTGCTTTAACATAATCTACATTGTAAAAGAGCTATAGAAATAAAGATGAATTGAATAAGAGATGGAGGCATTTCATGTCATTTACCTAAGAAATACAGTGTGTAAGGTGTTCTTCTGCATAAGGTCATTGAATTTCATTAATTCCTGCCTTTTTTTATCTTGTAATTATAAGCATTTGGGCATATTTGGCCATGCTCATTTCATGAATATAGCTTTACAAATGCTAAAGTGCTAAACACATTAGTGTTGGGAAAAGATTAATCATAATTATTTGCATCCGTAAAAAAACAATAAATAAAATAAAATAATAATAATAATATTTTCTACGGACGTTGGTAACAACCAAACAAATCCATACATGCAAAGAAAACAAATCAAATTAGTTTACAAATTAAGCTCTGTATAATAAAATGAAATGACGCAAAGAAAAAAGTATTGAACATGAAAAAAGCAAGGTGATGAAATCTCTCAGTAGTTCTTCAGCAACCCTCTGTCCTTCCTTATTGTAAATTAATATTCGCTGCCTCAGTCTAACATTTACATTATCAGGATGATGAAGATGAAACAAGAGTGGACATTTCAGCAAGACAATGATCCAAAACGCAGCCAAGGAAACTCTCAAATGCTTTCAGAGAAAGAAAATCAAGCTGTAGAATGGCCCAGCTAATAACCTGACCTGAATCTAATAGAAAATACAAAATAAAGATCTGATTTGATAGACGAGACCCACAGAACCATCAAGATTTTTACACTCTGTTCAAGTCTGTGAAAAACACACACCTGAGCAGTTCATGTGACTTCATTCTCCATTTGAGAGGCGTCTTTAAGCTGCCATCACCAAAAAAGCCTTTTATATAAAGTATTAAATACATTTCAGTAGTTTAGCACTTTCTCCTTGTGTCTTTTCCATATTAGACATAACTCATTTTCAGACTTTTTTTTGTTTTCTTTCATTTTAAGCTTGTATTGTTTGGGTTTTTACCAAAATCTGGTTCAAAGTCATGTCAACAGCTCCTTTAGAATTAGTATTCCCAAGAAAAAAACATGACATGTTTGATACTTATTTCCCCCGCTGTATATGTTTTTCTTAAAAAAAAAATATATATATATACAAAACTTTTTTGCATATATATATTTACATTTATATAGTTTGTATCATACGCATGTATATTTTATAACTAAATATAAAAATAAAACTATTTTCTCAAATACAGTTGAAATCAGAATTATTAGCCCCTGTTGAATTTGTTTTCTTTTTTAAATATTTCCCAAATGATGTTGAACAGAGCAAGAACATTTTCAAAGTACGTCTGAAAATATTTTTTCCTCTGGAGAAAATCTTATTTGTTTTATTTAGGCTAGAATAAAAGCAGATTGAAATTTTTCAAAAATTAAATTTAAAATTATTAGCCCCTTTAAGCTATATATTTTTCGATAGTCTACAGAACAAAACATCGTTATACAATAACTTGCCTAATTACCCTAACCTACCTAGTTAACCTAGTCAAGCCTTTAAATGACACTTTAAGCTGTATAGAAGTGTCTTGAAAAATATCTAGTCAAATATTACTTACTGTCATCATGGCAAAGATAAAATAAATCAGTTATTGGAAATGAGTTATTGAACTAATATGTTTAGAAATGTGTTGAAACAAATCTTCTCTCCGTTAAACAGAAATTGGGGAAAAAAATAAACAGGGGGGCTAATAATTCTGACTTCAACTGTATGTATATATACACAGTATGACTGAACACACATAAAAATTAAGTCAAAACAAACATTTATTTTGGATGCGGTTAATCCCTATTCATCTTTTCACAGCTATAGTTATAACAAAACAACAAGATGAAGCGAAATGAAACGAAAGAAAAACAAAAACAAAAGTTACTAACTCAAAAAAGTTGATTTCATTTTTGGTTAAAATTATTTTTCGTTTTTGAGTTATGATACGAGTCAGATATGTAGATATTTAGTAGGTTGTGATGCAATGTTTTTGTGTTTGTTTGGATACTTGTTTATAAGTGTATCATTATTTTGTTTGAAATAAAGTAAAATAAAATAAAATTACAGTTCGGTCTCATCTAGAATTTGCAAAGAGTACTGCACAGATACTTGCTGTGTATCATTATTTTGTTTGAAATATAGTAAAAAAAATATATATATATAAATAAATAAAATGACGATTTGGTGTATGTAATCATTTTAAGACAGAATAAAGACCTTTAAACACCTACAATCTAAAGTATTAATAAAACGTCAATAAAGCATGACCTACATTCAAACACAGCGGCTGTGCAGATGATAAAAGGCATAACTGCGTATATAACAGCTGAACAAAAGACTGTGGTAACGAGAGCCCAGGTGTGTTATCTAACCACAACCAGCCCTTTCCCCTAGTAATATCATTAGCCAGGCCGGCGGGATTACATGAGGACATAATCTCAAATTCCATCTCCCATGATCCTCTGCCGGACAGCACACTTCACACTATGGGTTATTTATAAAGTCAGTTTCATTTCATCACTCATACAGGAACGCTGAGGTGCTTTGAACGAACTGGAGGGATAAATATATAGATCTCATTATGTTAAGTGTGTCATTTCAAAGCCTCTACTGCGACCAAATTAATTTGAACTATAATGTATCCTGCTTTTTTGTTTGTTTGTTTTTTGAGTAAAAATAATGGCACTTGTATATTTTGACCTTGATATACAGAAAATGACATTCAGTGGAACAATAGTTTATATATTAGTTATATTTATTTGTTTATATATTTGTTTATTATTTATAACACCTTAAAAAATCTTGTCAGGCATATCTAGTATTATATGGTGACATATTAAAAGTCTCTATTAATGGATCATGGTGCACAAGCAAAACACTAATTATAATAATAATTTTTATTCACTAGCCTTCTAGAGCTACTAAGTTTCTCCATATTGACAGCTTTATGTTTTTTTAAATAAATAAAATAAGAATTTGTATATATTGTGTTTTATATATATTTTAATAATATGTGCATTCTTACGTAAATAATTCAATCACGCTGAATGACAAAGGAACATTTTTTCATTCATATTTTTATATTTTATTTTGAAACATTAAAGTCTGCCCTTCACTCACATTTAAAACTTTTTTCTCTTTATGTAAATATATTTGTTTTATTTAGATGCAGCCACCAAAATGCATTTGAATCATTTGCATAATATGAATAATTTATTCGTGCAGGCATGAGAAACAGGTAATGTGACTTTTATAATTTCAAACTGTAAAATTTCTCAGAAATCACAAGACACAAACTTTGAACCTGCACTGTAGATTTCTTTTTACATTTTTATTATATTAGTAGCATTTCTAAACTCACGTAGTGTTTGGGGAAAAAAACCCTGCTTTTTCACTTTAATATAAATGGCATTTTAGTCATTTATTGTAGTAATTTTGTAGTTATTAGTTTTATTTTAACTTCATTTTAAAAGTTCAACAATTATTATATACCTAACTATTAAATAATGAAGGTTTTATTTATTTTAATAATTCTTTTTTATTAATTAGTATTTATTTAAATTGTACTGTTTCGATATATATTTTGTCAATAATAATAATAATAACAAGCCTAATTTTACAAATTACCTTGGCTGTAAAATTTACATCTCAAAGCATTTGACAAGAAATGAAACTGCACAAACTAATTACTATTTTTTACATTATAAAGTTTATCATAAATTTACACTCAAAAAATTCTTTTTTGTTTAAACTATTCATTTAAGATGTACTGAAGCAAAAAAACTAATTAGATTTTTTGGGACAACTTAATTGCTTTATGTTCAATCCACTTAAATTTGAATCGATTTGTGTTGGGAAAACATGAATGAATTGTGTGTGAACCCTGAAATTTTTAGTGTATTAATTTATAAAATGTCCAACCTATTTATTAGGTATAGACCATTTTGAGGGATGTAAACAAAAACAATGGTCCTAACGTATTTCCTGTTTTACATTTTAATTTCTATAGCTTCCGGGAATCCAAAAAGAGCCACATATTGATACATAATATCATGATAGCTGATTCAACATTAAGTTATGATCGAATTGCCTCTTGTTACAGTTATGAAATAGTTTGATGACAAGCAGGAAATGTTCATAAACCAATGACATGACCACATTAAAATGGTCTATAGTTTTGTGTAAAATATTAATACTTGTTTTATTCTAAAATAAAAAAAAAGAAGCCTAATAATGACATTTATTAAAAAAACAAAAACAAAAAAACAATTGTAACTTGGAGTGTTTTTACACACACACAAAACTGAAAAGAATAATGAATGTTTTCACTTGTTGTGACTGGAAAATCAGGGTCATTTGACCAAATATTGATTTCTAAACTCTTCTGAACTTTGAACAGCACATTTGAACAAATAAAGATACCAATTTCCACAATATTTAGCACAATATTACCATGCTTTTACCATAAATACCATAGTATACTTCAAAATACCACTAATATTAGTAATCACTCAATGATAGGCTCCGTACTATGGTAATACCATGTCAAACTGTAACTTGTACCATTTTGCAGATAAAGCACTTTTTGTAGTTATATGTCAGACTGACATGACATGACAAAAAAACATGGTACTTCTTAGTAACACAGTACAGTACCATGATATAATACACATCAAATCTCAAGTACATTTATGTACAGTAGATATTTGGTCATGAAAATTTACATTTACTCCAATAACACCATGTTTTTTGACATGTTTACCAATGTAAACTTTAATGAAACGTTTAAATATACTATATTAAATGTCAAGCACCACGGCGTCCATCTCTGACACCACTTTACTGTGGTACTTCCACAGTGTTTATACACATTTACTACAGTAATACTCTGGTATTTTTAAGTGCAATTCAATGACAAGCAATACTGTAATCGTTAAATATCCTGGTATAAAACGGTGAAATACATTTTTAACCTACCAGAGTATGTAATGCTGTAACTGTACCATGGTACAGATAACCTGCACCGTTATGATACTTAGACTGCCGCAGCACGAAAAACATGGTATTTCTCAGTAAACACCGTACAATATAGCATGTAGTATCTCCACATTCTACAGTAAAACCGTTTCACTGTATATTTTGTTCAACTATATGATTATAAACCCACTTTTTACTCAAACCCAGAGATGAATTTTCGCATATCGTATCTTCGCATGACAGTGACGTCACTCACCAGCCGTCACACCACACCCGGATCACCCGCTTCCTCTTCTCGGGGCTGTGGGTCGAGGAGCTCGGCTGTGCGTGGTCCTCCTGCTCCACCGCATGGCTTCCGTTCCTGATCATATTCTTGAAGCCTATGAAGTCCCCGGAGAGGTGTTATGAGCGGTAGTAATGGTCCGTGCGGATATGAATGACCGGCGAAGTCTCTACGCCCTTCCAGACGCCCCGAGAGTGTGCGCAACGTAGATCATGCGACGCGCAAAGGATACGCCCCCTCACGACACCCCGCCCCCCTATTTTCAGGAAGTGACGCCAGATTAGAGCTTCGCGCGGGATTTCCTTGCAGTGGTAAACTCTCATGATAGAAATGAATGAAAATGAATTATTTCTTATAGTGAGTGTTTGAATGTCGTCACACTATTATAATATTTAAGCTATTACTCGCACACATTTCCGTGCTGGTTATGTTATCCTGTTTTCTTTTTTGAAGTAGAGAAATGAATACATATAGTGCTCAGCATACAGTATATACAGTATGTTCACCCCTCACAAATCTATCTTATAAATTCATATTTTTAATAAGAAACTCTACAATATTATATTTGTGCATATACATTAGATTAGTCAATACTGAAGCCAAATCTGGAGCTTATCTAACAAAATAAATTATGATAACGCTACAAAAACTAATACAGCCAAATTTATGTTATAGAAAAATTAATTCATTTTTTTTTTTTTCAGCTTAGTCCCTTTATTAATCTGGGGTCGCCACAGCGGAATGAACCACCAACTAATCCAGCATATGTTTTACGCAGCGGATGCCCTTCCAGCTGCAACCCATCTTTGGGAAACATCCATACACACTCATTCACACTCATACGCTACAGACAATTTAGCCTACCCAATTCACCTGGACCACATGTCTTTGGACTTGTGGGGGAAACCGGAGCACCCGGAGGAAGTTATTAAATATTAAATATTAAAATATTAAATAGGAAAATATTAAATAAAAATTTTAAAAAAGGGGAAAAATCAAGAGAAACAAAAAAAATTGAAAAATTTTGTAGGTTGTAATTTTTTTTGCGATATTTTGCTTGAATTTAATTGTATTATCTTTCAATTTCTAAACCTGTTTGTGAATAAAATATAATTTTAATAAATATATCTGTTTAATAAATCTGTTTTGTTTAAATGCACCAAAATACATCGTCTATATTCACTAAGAAATGCATAAATATTCATTTTCAAAATGGGCTGTACTCAATTATGCTGAGCACTGTATATCTTATTAAAGAAATTAATTTAAAATTATATGTTAATATCTTATATAAATCCTCTCATAGTAAAATAAATTATTATTTTTTGCTTCACCGCAATTAAATATATGAATAAAATAAATGAATATTAATATTATTAATGTTTTTTACATTTAAGTTGCCACTAAAAGAAAATATATATTATTTATTTATATTAATAACATACATAAATATTTTCTATATAATATTTCTATTTGTATATATCTAGAAAATATTTTTTACAGAAAAAATATGACATTTATTATTAATTTTCAGATTACCTGCAAATTGATTTAAATCATTATACACATATATTGGAATACTGAAAAAAAGATTTGTTTGATGATGATGAAAAAAGTAATGATGCTTGCAACCTTTAAGTTGCTTAAAACAGAGGTCTTGCTAGAGAAAGCAAGGGCCCCCCTCAACCGCACACTCAACCCCCACCCCACCCCTCAGAATTGTTTGCCCATATATAAATAACTATACTAAATATAATAAATTATAATTAAAATATTATAAATAAATATAAGTATAATAAGTATTATCTTCTTTCTTCATTCATTTTCTTGTCGGCTTTGTCCCTTGCGGGGTCGCCACAGCGGAATGAACCGCCAACTTATCCAGCACGATTTTACGCAGCGGATGCCCTTCCAGCCGCAACCCATCTCTGGGAACTTCCACACACACATTCACACTCATACACTATGGACAATTTAGTTTACCCAATTCACCTGTACTGCATGTCTTTGGACTGTGGGGGAAACCGGAGCACCCGGAGGAAACCCACGCAAACCCAGGGAGAACATGCAAACTCCACACAGAAACGCCAACTGACCCAGCCCAGCCGAGGTTCGAACCTGCGACCCAGCGACGTTCTTGCTGTGAGGCAACAGCACTACCCACTGCGCCACTGGGTTGCCCATAAGTATTATTATTATCAAATTATTATTATTATTATCATATTATTATTATTATTATTATACAATTATTATTCTAAATAAATAACAGAAATCAATCAAATGTGAATGCACAACTGAAGTGATACAAGATCTTCTAGGTAGGAAATCTTTGGCATGAATTTTAATTTCATATGACAGTTCTACAAAACACAAAAAGTATAGAATAATCTTTTGTCTGAGACCGGACTCTGATGGCGGAGAATTAATTTTATACAAAAAAATCAACTTGCATGCCATGTTTAGTCAAAATATGATCATCATCACAATACTTAAACATTAGTTTTGCAGACTTCCAAATCTTACTGCGTGCCGACACCTCTGAATTAAAGGCTTACGCCGGTTATACAATGTTTTTTTCGGCATGCGTGTTAAACAACCGGGATTCACACCAGGATTGGGAGCAACGTGTGAAGCACGCGGAAACAATTTTCTGTGCATATGCGTCAGTTTGTTTTCAGTTAGACGACATTGCTTTCGCAAGCTTTGATTTGGTTGTACATAGAGAATATTGTCAGTACATTTACTGTATACTCTTGAATACCCCAGTAAATGGGGTCTAGTGACGCTCCTGTTTTAAAATATATTATTTGTTTGCTTGCTAATTTATTTAGTCTAAAATATTGTATTAATGCAAGTTAAAAGTTACAAATAAATACAAATAAAATAACATGGTACAAATAAATATAAATAAATAATTATACTATCATGTTTTATATGTTGAAATTACTTTAATAAAATTTATTTTTGTAAATCATTTATATTTATCTGACCTTTTTTGAAAGATTTCATATTTCACAAAGACTAATAGTAGTTGTAGGCAATGTTTTCACATTAAAGTTTGGGGAAAGGGCTATAAAAATAAACAAAAACACCAACTGCTTATATACGTCTTAGCATATGTATATTTTTAATGCAAAATTCTTGCTAAACTCAGAAATGTAGTTGTTGCTTTAACATAACCATAACAAACAATATATTATAATAACCTTCAATAAACATGTTGTAGGGCAACACGGTGGCTCAGTGGTTAGCACTGTCGCCTCACAGCAAGAAGTTCCGGCTGGGTCAGTTGGCAAAATGGAATAAGCCTGGCCGAAGTATATGTGTGTGAATAAGTGTGTATGAATGTTTCCCAGTACTGGGTTGCAGCTGGAAGGGCATCCGCTGTGTAAAACATACAGTTGAAGTCAGAATTATTAGCCCCCCTGAATTATTATCCCCCCTGTTCATTTTTTTTTCCCAATTTCTGTTTAACAGAGAGAAGATTTTATCAACACATTTCTAATCATAATAGTTTTAATAACTCATCTCTAATAACTGATTTATTTTCTCTTTGCCATGATGACATTAAATAATATTTTACTGGATATTTTTCAAGACACTTCTATACAGCTTAAAGTGACATTTAAAGGCTTAACTAGGTTAATTAGGTTAACTAGGCAGGTTAGGGTAATTAGGCAAGTTATTGCATAAGGATAGTTTGTTCTGTAGACTATCGAAAACAAATATAGCTTGAAGGGGCAAATAATATTGACTCTAAAATGTTTTTAAAAAAATTAAATACTGCTTTTATTTAAGACAAATTAAAACAAATAAGACTTTCTCCAGAAGAAAAAATATTATCAGACATGCTGTCGAAATTTCCTTGCTCTGTTAAACATCATTTGGGAAATAGTGAAAAAAGAAAAATAATTAAAAGGGGGGCTAATAATTCTGATTTCAGCGGTATGCTGGATAAGTTGGTGGTTCATTCCGCTGTGGCGAACCCTGATGAATAAAGGGACTAAGCCGACGGAAAATTAATAAATGAATAAAACATGTTTTTAAGCCTCATATTTGCACTTGTAATAAGCTGAATATGCAAACACGTGCATAGTTACAGATCTCCATTAGGTGGCGCTACATCTACATATGTTCAAGGAACAAAACAGCACACTGGAGTGGAATATGAAAATGTTTATTCTTTTTTTTTTCACCATTTTCCATAGCACTTTGATACAGCGGTGCACACGTAAATCTTCACTTTTTACCTGAGTGTTTCGTGCATTCACCCCAGTTAGTTTTTTATAGCACACATAGAAAATAGCTCAAAACTATAGAAAAATAAGTCTTTTTTTTGTTGTTATACCAACTTACATAATGTTCTTTGACACTAGGGAAAATAAATAATAACCACAGTGCTTAAAGTTGAAAAAATAAAACAATATGGCTTTCGATTTCAACATTTGTCTCCATTTTGATGTTTAGCGATATGGCTTTCATTCGTTTTGATGATAGAATCCCCTTCAGGATCCAAATGTCAGGGAAGCCCGTCGGTTCTTCATTGATTCCCACCACGTTTGCCACTTTAAAAGAGAAATAAAGACGTAAAACTTACTGAAAATAGATCTACACATTCTTATACTGATTATCATTTACATATAATTAGCATATCAGTTGTATTATATATATTCAAATAATCTTTCAAATAATATATTCAAATGTCCTTTTCTGAATAAAAATTATAATAAAATTTAATAATGTTAATAATATTTATTTAAATGAGTAAAAATAAATGTTTATTATAAATATTTATATTTAAAATATATTTACATATATCTACAATTGAAATTTTAACCAAAACACCCATGGTTTATATAAATTAGCAAAAATAAATATATATTTGCTACTAAAAGTGAAGAAATAATCACATAAACTTATTGAAAATAGTATAATATCAAATATAATATAATCTCAAACTGATTATCATTTACATATCGTTAGCATATCAGTTTTATTACCTTGTCCCTGATGCCTTCGAGTTCATCACCCATTGTAAATACTCTTTAGCAGCGATGCTGTCCAACACCTTGTTGACGTCACTGGTGAAACTGCCGTCTACATGTCGCCTTTGTGCCATATTTGCACCTCTGTTGTTTGCAACGCTGCACACATGAGACAAACAACCTGTTAGCATGTTTATATGACACTTTTGAATCACTTAGTAACTGATTTCAAAGCAGAGATAAGCACAGTTTAGCATGTAGCATGTTTTTAGCTTCATTTGTGTGTTTGCAGTATTATTTGTTTGGTTATAATTAGCATTATGGAATAAGTATTTGTTTGATTAGCACAGCAGTACAAGAAACAGTGGAAGACATTAACACAGAAAAGGTTTAGCATGTAGCATGTTTTTAGCTTCATTTGTGTGTTTGCAATATTATTTGTTTGGCTATAATTAACATTATGGAAGAAGTATTTGTTTAATTAGCACAGAAAAAGTTTAGGATTAGCATTAGCATGTTTTTAGCTTCATTTGTGTGTTTACAGTATTATTTGTTTGGCTATAATTAGCATTATGGAAGAAGTATTTGTTTAATTACCACAGAAAAAGTTTAGGATTAGCATTAGCATGTTTTTAGCTTCATTTGTGTGTTTGCAGTATTATTTGTTTGGTTATAATTAGCATTATGGAAGAAGTATTTGTTTGATTAGCACAGCAGTACAAGAAACAGTGGAAGACATTAACACAGAAAAGGTTTAGCATATAGCATGTTTTTAGCTTCATTTGTGTGTTTGCAGTATTATTTGTTTGGCTATAATTAGCATTATGGAAGAAGTATTTGTTTAATTAGCACAGAAAAAGTTTAGAATTAGCATTAGCATGTTTTAGCTTCATTTGTGTGTTTGCAGTATTATTTGTTTTGTTACAATTAGCATTATGGAGGAAGTATTTGTTTAATTAGCACAGAAAAAGTTTAGGATTAGCATATAGCATGTTTTTAGCTTCATTTGTGTGTTTGCAGTATTATTTGTTTTGTTATAATTAGCATTATGGAAGACGTATTTGTCTGATTAGCACAGCAGTAGCTTACTAGAAATAGTAGAAGACATTAGCACAGAAACGGTTTAGCATTAGCATGTTTTTAGCTTCATCTGTGTGTTTGCTGTATTATTTGTTTTGTTATATATAGCATCATGGAACACGTATTTGTCTAATTAGCACAGCAGTAGCCTACCAGAAATACTAAAAAACAGCACAGAAAAGGTTTAGCATTAGCATGTTTTTAGTTTTATTTGTGTTTACTTGTAGAATTAGTTGAGCTGTTTGATTGCAATTAGCATGTCCACTAGAAGTATTAGTTAATGATTAACACAGGATTAGCCTACTAGAAACAGACATTAGCATAGAAATCTCTTAGCATTGATGTGTAGCATGTTTTTCATGTTATGTTTGAAGCTTTAATCGTGGGTGATGATTAACGTTTGTCTGGCACAAGAGTTACAGAAGGCTTTAGCATGCATAGAGGATAGAAACAGTTTAACATTAGCATGTATCTTGTAATCAGTTTTATCTATGTGTTTATAGTATTAGTTGTGTGCTTGTTTATGAGTAGCATCTACAAAAGAAGAATTTGATTAGCACAACAGTTCCAGGAATGGAAGATATACTAGCAAAGCAAGAGTTTAGCATTAGCATTTTTAGATTTACTTTGTTTGTAATATTATTTGTGATGTTTTGTTTGATTTACATCTAGCCAAGTATTTGTTATTGTACCAAAAACCACGACATAATTATAGAAACAGAATAGAAAGCAGGTAGCACTTTTTTGTTTTAGTTTGTTTGTAGTATTGTTGTAATGTATGGTTCTGATTAGCATATATGCAAGAAGTATTTGTTAGCACATTGGTTATAGAATCAATATATTACCATAGAAAGAGTTTAACATTAGCATATAGCATGTTTTTAGTTTTAGTGTGTTTTATATTTTAGCTGTATTGTTTGATTATGTTTACTATCTACTCAATAATTATTTGCTTGATTAGCGCAACAGTTCCAGAAACAGAAGACATTAGCATAGAAAGCACATAGAAAACATTTGGCATGTAGCATGTTTTTAGTTTTATTTGTGCGCTTCCAGTTTTAG
Organism: Danio kyathit; assembly: GCA_903798195.1. Lineage (NCBI taxonomy): Eukaryota > Metazoa > Chordata > Actinopteri > Cypriniformes > Danionidae > Danio > Danio kyathit. The sequence continues at coordinate 18,198,182 of LR812540.1, forward strand.
CTTTGATGTTTGGTTTGATTAGCATCTATGCAAGAATTTATTTGATTAGCAACGCAAAAACAGAAGGCATTAACATAGAAAGAGCATAGAAAATGTTTAGCATGTTGCATGTTTTTAGGTTTATTTGTGTTTGCAGTTTTAGTTCTGACGTTTGGTTATGATTATCATCGATTCAATAAAATATTTATTGGATTAGCACAGCAGAACCAGAAAAAGAAGACATTAGCAGAGAAAGAGCATAAAAAACATTTAGCAAATAGCATGTTTTTAGGTTTATTGGTGTTTGCAGTTTTAGTTGTGGTGTTTGTTTATGATTAGCATCGGTTCAAAAATAAAAATTTGAAAAGGACACCAGGATCCAAAGCAGAAGACATTAGCATAGATAGAGTACAGAAATCACTTAGCATGTTTTTAGGTAGATTTGTGTGTTTGCGGTTTTTGTTGTGATGTTTGCTTATGATTAGCATCTGTTCCAAGAAATTTCATTTGCACAGGAGAAACAGAAGACATTAGCAAAGAAAAAGCATTTATGATTTAGCATGTTTTTACGTTTATTTGTGTATTTGGTTATGATTAGCATCTGTGCAAGAAATATTTACTAGATTAGCACAGCAGAACCCAAAACAGAAGACATTAGCATAGAATACGCATAGAAAGCATTTAGCAAATAGCATGTTTTTAAGTTTATTTGTGTTTTGCGGTTTTAGTTGTGATGTTTGGTTATGATTAGCATCTGTTCATGAAAGATATTTTTGAATAGCACAGCAGAACCCAAAACAGAAGACATTAGCATAGATAGAACATCTAAAGAGTTTAGCATGTAGCATGTTTTTAGGTTTATTTGTGTGTTTGTGGTTGTAGTTGTGATGTTTGGTTATGATTAGCATCTGTTCAAGAAATAAATATTTGATTAGTACAGCAGTATCCAAAACAGAAGACATTAGCATAGAGCGCACAGAAAGCATTTAGCATGTTTTTAGGTAGATTTGTGTGTTTGTGGTAGGGCTGGGCGATTTTTTAGATTAATCGAATTTACGTTTTAAGACAATTAAATTTTTTATAAAATCGAGGTATCGTGTTTTTTTTTAATAAAGATATTAAAGCAGCTTTTCCACTATCGTGCCAAACCGTTCTAAACTGTTAGACAACCGTGCTGAATTGTGCTGATAGATTCTGTGTGTTGATGTCGCGGCTGTGTTGATGAGCTACAACAGCTGGCTCAGCGCAAGCGCGCTACCCCATTGTCGCGAGGTGCGCGCGCAGTCAGCGGAGGTGCGCGGTGCGACGCCAGGCGAAAGTATAAATCCAGCTTAACACTCAGGGCCGGCGCGTCCATAGAGGCGACCAAGGCAGAATAGTGAGCGAGAACCCCCCGGTCCACTTTTATCCACGGCACCCACCCCCTCCCGGTCCTCATTTTCATCCGCAAACTGGTAAGTTTCTATTTCACTTTCGAGTTGAGGTCTGCGTGATTGCTGTTCGCCTAGTGCGCCAGTTCAGCTTGCTCCGGCCCTGATTACACTATATACATTACACAAAATAATAAAATAGGCTAAAAGTTTTATTCGTGGCTAAAGCTTAATTCATTTGATTGACATATAGGCAATAAGACCTTTACTTCGCCTGACTGAGTGTGAGTTTATTGCATGCTGCGCTGTATTCGGTAGCACAGATCGCTCTGATCTGGGTGAGAACTTTACCAGTGACTACATGCACAGCTGAAAGCCTTTTTTTCCTGCTGCGCATCGAATCAACAACATCATATATCAATGGAACACGAACTTGCAGACTCTTTGAACAATGAGGAAATAATTGCACCTAATTCAAAGCCCAGACGTCTGGTTTTGTATTTTATACCTGCGCACCACCCGAAGGACGGTTACAGCGTGTTGTGAATGTCGGCTGTCACTGCAGAAAGTCAAATCTTTCTTTAATTTGGACTTTTGCTTGAAAGCTTTACGGAGTGGCACAGTAGCTGTCCAAGGTACTGTAGCTATGAATTAAATCATAACCCATATATGCACCAATAAACAAGTAAAATGAATGAATAAATAAAATAAATATGGATTCTTAAATGTCGGTATTGTTTTTACTCCAAAAAAATATCAATACGTTTTGACAAATGTTTTATAAAAATAAATTGAGCAATTTTCAAAATTTCAGCTATAGGCTGTTATACGATTCTGTTAAATATAAGATAGACATTTGAATATAGATAGATATGTAACAGGTTCCTGTGGGGTTTTTTTTTTTGTTGTTCACGGTGATCTTTAATATATACTGGGTGGTGTAGCTACGCACAAATATTTTCTAAAACGTCAAGCAGGAATTTGTCTATAGGAATGTAATAGGCTACACCTTGTTGACCAATTTATGTATGTATGGCTATTAAAAATTCATGTTCCTTAACCAGATGGTTTTTCAAGTTACTTATAAAGAGATTGTTACTTCAGTCATGTTGTTTTAATGTTTTAAGTTGACTATAGTTACACAGTAAAAAAAAATTAAAAAATTCGAAATCGTGAATCGGTCAAACTTTATGAAAAAATCTAGATTTTGTTTTTTGCCATATCCCCCAGCCCTAGTTTGTGGTTTTAGTTTTAGCATTTGCTTACGATTAGCATCTGTTCAAGAAATATTTCATTTGCACAGCAGAACTAGAAACAGAAGACATTATCATAGAAAAAGCATTTAGCATGTAGCATGTTTTTAGGTTTATTTGTGCGTTTGGTTATGATTAGCATCTGTTCATAAAATATTTATTTGCTCAGCACAGAACCCGAAACAGAAGACATTAGCATAGAATAAGCATAGAAAGCATTTAGCAAATAGCATGTTTTTAGGTTTTTTTTTTTTTTTTGCGGGTTTAGTTGTGATGTTTGGTTATGATTAGCATCTGTTCATGAAATATTTATTAGATTAGCAAAGCAGAAGCCGAAACAGAAGACATTAGCATAGATAGAACATCGAAAGCTTTTAACATGTAGCATGTTTTTAGGTTTATTTGAGTGTTTGCGGTTGTAGTTGTGATGTTTGGTTATGATTAGCATCTGTTCAGAAAATAAATATTTGATTAGCACAGCAGAATCCAAAACAGTAGACATTAGCATAGACAGAGCACAGAAAGCATTTAGCATGTTTTAGGTAGATTTGTGTGTTTGGTTATGATTAGCATCTGTGGAAGAAATATTTATTGGATTAGCACAGCAGAACCTGATACAGAAGACATTAGCATAGAATACGCATAGAAAGCATTTATCAAATAGCATGTTTAGGTTTATTGGTGTTTGCAGTTTTAGTTGTGATGTTTGTTTATGATTAGCATCTGTTCAAAAATAAAAAATTGAAAAGCACACCAGGATCCAAAACAGAAGACATTAACATAGATAGAACATCGAAAGCTTTTAACATGTAGCATGTTTTTAGGTTTATTTGTGTGTTTGCGGTTGTAGTTGTAATGTTTGGTTATGATTAGCATCTGTTCAAGAAATAAATATTTGATTAGCACAGCAGTATCCAAAGCAGTAGACATTAGCATAGACGGAGCACAGAAAGCATTTAGCATGTTTTAGGTAGATTTGTGTGTTTGGTTAAGATTAGACTCTGTTCATGAAATATTTTTTTCAATTAGCACAGCAGAATCCAAAACAGAAGACATTAGCATAGATAGAACATCGAAAGAGTTTAGCATGTAGCATGTTTTTAGGTTTATTTGTGAGTTTGCGGTTGTAGTTGTAATGTTTGGTTATGATTAGCATCTGTTCATGAAATATTTATTTGCTCAGCACAGCAGAACCCGAAACAGAAGACATTAGCATAGAAAGCATGTAGCATGTTTTTAGGTTTATTTGTGTGTTTGGTTATGATTAGCATCTTTGCAATAAATATTTATTAGATTAGCACAGCAGAACCAGAAACAAGACATTAGCAGAGAAAAAACAGAGAAAGTATTTAGCATGTAGCATGGTTTTAGGTTTATTTGTGTGTTTGGTTATGATTAGCATCTGTACAAAAAATATTTGTTAGATTAGCACAGCAGAAGACATGAGGATAGAAAAAGAAAGCGCACAGCCTGGTTTCAGTGCTGTTTATTAGCATTAGTGTTTGGCACAGGGTGAGTTAGCGAAGAGACAGATGTTTGGCAGGAGAAAGCGCAATGAAGCCATCAGTTCTCTCTCATTTTGTCTTTATTTTCACAGTCTGTAAGGCACTGAAGGTGGACTAGAAGCATGGAAGCCTACTCTGGTTTGGGTTGTCCGGATTTTAGCCAGGCCACAAAGCTCTGGGCCGCCTGGTCCTGCAGGTACGAGCTTACGTCACTGGTGTAGGTGCCCTCAGCGTGACGTTTGACAGAACCACTGGTGGGGAGAAAAAAAAAAAAAAAAAAAAAGAGTGTTTATGAGAGAAATCAAAATGTCTAAAACGTACTATTTTGTTTTTGAACTATACTATAGTAAAGTTTATTATACTGTATATATTATAGTATTTACAACAATCTGTTAACGGACGCTACAACACTCTATAGCTGCAAAGAATAAACACAAATAACTGACAGAATGAACAAAATAATAAACAAAAAAACTGAAAGATCCAATATTATAATTAGGCTTTGTTCCTATTTTATGGTAACATTAATGAGGATCTTTCAGTTTTGTTGTCTTTACTTCGTTTACACTAAATGTTATATAAATGTAGCGATTATGTCTCTATAGTTCATACCCGTTTCTCTTAGCATTCATGAGCCACTGAACAAAGTCTTGTGCTCTTCTGGTCTCCAGGTATTTGCTGTAGTCGTTGGAGAAAGTTCCCTCTGAATGTCTCTTCATGGTCGTCAAACCCGGAGCCCTTGCCAAAAAACTGTCTGCTGTCTCTGTGCTGCATAAACACGTTAACATAAGTGTTATATTGCGGGAAAAAATATATATAAATATTAGTACTAACTAATGTTAAAGCAATGCTAAAGCACTTTTAAAGAGAAGCACTTAAGAGCTGAAGTGAAAAAGTTAATTATGTACTTATCAAATATTTCTACTTGGAAATAAACTTAAAAAAAAGACCCTTTCAGTCATTTTAATCCTGCAGATTCTGTCGATTAAAACTAGTATTTAAGCACTTTTAATGAAAAACTTAAGTTTTAAATTTTGTGTTATCATAAAATACTGCTGCAAAGCAAGATATAAAGGACACATAACTAAAATAAAGATCTTTTTTTTTCAGTCAATTCAATCCTACAGTTTCTGGCTATTTTAAAAATAGCATTTAAGCACTTTTAATAAAAATCACTTATGAATACTAGTTTTTAATCTTCTTTAGTTCTAAATTATTACTGTGTAATGTTTATTATTACTGTTTCCAAATAAAAATAAAAGCCCTAAACTGTTTCTTTTTAAAGCTAGCATTTAAATACTTTTAATAAACAATGCTTAAGTATAGTAAATCTTATTTTATGATAAGATAATGCTCCAAAACAGGTAATAAGGGCCACAAAACTAACAAGACAATTTCAGTCATTTCAATACTGCAAGTTTTAAAACTAGTATACTTTAACAAAAAAAAAGCCCTTAAACAGTGTCTAGCCATTGTAAAACTGACTTAAGCACTTTTAAAGAAAAACAGTTAAGAATAACAGTAAATCACAAATTTTATCATAGATTAGTGCCTGGAAACAAACTATGAAAAACATAAAATTGACAAAGTCCATTTCAGTCAATTTTTGGCTATTTTAGCATTTAAGTATTTTTAAATAAAAATCACTTATGAATACTAGTTTTTAATCTTCTTTAGTTCTAAATTATTACTGTGTAATGTTCATTATTACTGTTTCCAAATAAAAAGCCCTAAAACAGTTTCTTACTCTAGTGAAGCTAGCACTTCACTATACACAATAAATGCGCTATATAAATACACATTACATTACATTACATTACATTTAAGTACTTTTAAGGAAAAACACTTAAGTATACTTTCAAATATTATTAAATGATACAATACTGCTCCAAAACTGGTTAAAAATGACACAAAACTGACATAAAGACAACTTAAGTCATTTCAACTCTGCAGTTTATGGTTTTTATTTTAAAACTAACATACTGTGCCCAAATAAAAAGCCTTTAAACAGTTTCTAGCCATTGTAAAACTAGTACTTAAGCACTTTTAAAGAAAACCACTTAAGAATATCAGTAAATCATGAACTTTTATCATAGATTAGTGCCTGGACAAAAATATAAAAAACATAAAATTGACAAAGTCCATTTCAGTCAATTCAATCCTGCAGTTTCTGGCTACTTTAAAACTAGTATTTAAGCACTTTTAATAAAAATCACTCAAAGATACTGATATTTCATCTTATTTAGTTGTAAATTATTACTTTAAAGCACAAACTTTTTCTGATATTTTGTTGTCATTTTGTTATTCTAAAAATTCCTTTAACAGTTTCTAGCTATTGTAAAACTAGTACTTAATTACTTTTAATAAAAAGCACTTAAGTATACTAGCTAATCTTATATTATCATAAAATACTGCTCCAAAGCAAGATATAAAGGACACAAAAGTGAAATAAAGACCTTTTCGGTCATTTCAATCCAGCAGTTTCTGGCGATCTTAAAACTAGTATTTAAGCACTTTCAATAAAAATCTATTAAGAACATTGGTATTTCATCTTCTTTAGTTGTAAATCATAACTTTAAGACAAACGTTTTCTTATACTCTGTTGTTGTTTAGCTTTGCCCAATTAAAAAGCCCTAAAACAGTTTCTAACTCTAGTGAAGCTAGCATTTAAGTACTTTTAATGAAAAACACTTAAGTATACTAGCAAATACTATTTAATGATACAATACTGCTCCAAAATTAGTTATAAATGACACAAAACTGACAAAGACAACTTAAGTCATTTCAACTCTGCAGTTTATGGTTTTTGTTTTAAAACTAGCATACTGTGCCCAAATAAAAAGCCTTTAAACAGTTTTTACCTATTGTTAAACTAAAACTAAAGCACTTTTATAGAAAACCACTTAAGAATAATAGTAAATCATGAACTTTTATCATAGATTAGTGCCTGGAAACAATATAAAAACATAAAATTGACAAAGTCCATTTCAGTCAATTCAATCCTGCAGTTTCTGGCTACTTTAAAACTAGTATTTAAGCACTTTTAATAAAAATCACTCAAGGATACTGATATTTCATCTTATTTAGTTGTAAATTATTACTTTAAAACACAAACTTTGTCTGATATTTTGTTGTCATTTTGTTATTCTAAAAAATACCTTTAACTATTTCTAGCTATTGTAAAACTAGTACTTAATTACTTTTAATTAAAAGCGCTTAAGTATACTAGCTAATCTTATATTATCATAAAATACTGCTCCAAAGCAAGACAAAGGACTAGTGAAGCTAGCATTTAAGTACTTTTAATGAAAAACACTTAAGTATACTAGCAAATACTATAAAATGATACAATACTGCTCCAAAATTAGTTATAAATGACACAAAACTGACAAAGACAACTTGCATTTCAACTCTGCAGTTTATGGTTTTTGTTTTAAAACTAGCATACTATGCCCAAATAAAAAGCCTTTAAACAGTTTTTACCTATTGTTAAACTAGAACTAAAGCACTTTTAAAGAAAACCACTTAAGAACAAAAGTAAAATATGTACTTTTGTCATAATTTACTGCTTAGAAACAAACTATAGAAACCTTAAAACTAACATAAGACAATGTAGTCTTTTTTATGTGTGCATAATAGAAATAGAATTAAAGCACTTTTAAATAAAAGCACTTAAGAACAGAAGTAAATTATGTACTTTTACCATACATTACTGCTTGGAAACAAACTATAAAAAGCATGTACTTTGCAAATGTACTTTGTGTCTAAAAAAAAAAAAAAAGAAAATCCAACAGTTTCTAGCCATTTTAAAACTGTAATTTAAGCGCTTTTAAAGCAAATAATCATAAAAATGAGCATAAAAATAAGCATAAAAATGTCCTCATACCTTGTGCTGTCGTCTTGCAGTGGGACGCAAATGCTGTTTTGAACAAAAAGGAGCAACAGAAGACCGGCAAAATATTGGACGCCTTTCATTTTAACAGCCGAGTCTTCCAACACACACCTGAAAATAAATCAGACCAAACAAAATGAGACACATCTGAAAGCAACATCTAAAAAAAACATTTAAAAGACTCTTAACTCACCAGCAAATGGATGGATGAGATGATATGAAATGTGTTTGGATTGTCTCCTCGCTTTTGTGGCCTCTTCTCTAACTTCTGACTCTTTTATAGCTAGTCCAGGTGGGCCGTCCAGTAACACACTCTCACACGCACACACATACGCGAGCACTAGCATCCATTAGTGTCAGTCCATTAGCCGTTCTGGATGAAACCGCATGTGTTTGTTTAAAGAGAAAGATGTGCCAAAGTGCCTGGCGATAAGAGCTGGACTCGAGGTGTCGGGCAGACGGATGAGGCTTTCGCAAATAAAGCAGGAGAAAAATAACGCAACAAGTGCTACTGTAAGCCAAAAATCAAGAGCGCAAACAGATGCGGAGTCTGAAAGTGTTTGGGAGATCGTGACAGACTGGGGTTTTTTGGGCAGTTTTTTTTTTTAAATGTCCAATTCTAAAGATCAGTGCACTTCATTGATGTAAATGACTTTAATGCAGTTTATCATGTTTAAAAAAAGCCTAAAAGGGAAAATGATGAATTAATTTAATGAATAAACACAGATTTCAAATGGTTTAAAATATTTAGATTTGAAATAAAACAAATATATCAAAATATATAATTAAGCACAAAAGTTTTTTTTTAATCAAGATTTAACATTTTTTGTAATATGAAATTGACTAGTATTAATATTTAAGACACAAAAATGTTTTTAAATTATTACAAAAGGATGTAAAAATGACTGAAAATTAAAATGACTTCTTAAAATGTTTTTTTAAATGTTTAAATCTGAAATGACAAAAATACTGCTAGCCGGCAGCTAGCTCTCTGCGACTCTCACATGATCACCCGCTAGCTAGGTTGCTGCCGGAAGTGGTATTAGGAAAACCAGCAGGGGTGCTCAAACTGCGGTCTATGTGGGTACTAACTCCCCAGTATATTGATGGGGACTCTATACAGTGAGCATTGTCTCGGATGAGACGTTAGACTGAGGTCCTGACTCTCTGTGGTTGTTAAAAATCTTAGGATGTCCTTCGAAAAAGAGTAGGCCAAATTTGCCCACTGGGCTCTGTCCATCATGGCCACCCCCATATCATAATTGGCTTCACTCTGTCTCCAATCAGCTAGTGTGTGGTCCGGCTCAATATGGCTGCTGTCATGTCATCCAAGTGGATGCTGCACACTTGTGGTGGATAAGGAGATTCCCCTCCAAAAATGTGTAAAGCGTGCCGAGCGTCCAGAAAAAGCGCTATATAAATGTAAGGAAGAATTACTATTATGGTGACGCGGTGGCGCAGTAGGTGGTGCTGTCGCCTCACAGCAAGAAGGTCGCTGGTTCGAGCCTCGACTGGGTCAGTTGGTGTTTCTGTGTGGAGTTTGCCCCACAAGTCCAAAGACATGTGGTATAGCTGAATTGGGTAAGCTAAAATTGTCCGTAGTTTATGTGTGTGAATGAGTTTGTATGGGTGTTTCCCAGTAATGGGTAGTGGCTGGAAGGGCATCCCCTGCGTAAAACGTATGCTGGATAAGTTGGCGGTTCATTCCGCTGTGGCGACCCCAGATTAATAAAGGGACTAAGCCGAAAAGAAAATGAATGAATGAATAATAATAATTATTATTATTATTATTATTATAAAACAACGGAGGGTTGGGTCCAAAAATTAATGAGTATTTATTATATTTCATAATTTAAACCTTCTTTAAAAAACTAAAATGATCAAGATCGTGTAGATCTTAAACTATATTGTGCATAGATATATAGACAGACAGACAGACAGACAGACAGATAGATAGACAGATAGATAAAGAGATAGATAGAAACTATTATATACCAAAAATTATTTAAATAAAATAAATAAAATAATTTTTTAAATATTTAATAATATTTTAAGGTAATAGTAAAAGAATATTGAACAAATATTTTATTATTTTTTGTCCAATCAAATGAAAAAGCCAAATGAGTATAACTGTAAAAGCACTAAGTTTAACTATTTTAATTCATTAAATATTTTGTAAAATTAGTTAAAAATATATATTTTAAAAGGTTCAGTTTTCAAAATAAATGTTGTTATCATTTTTAACTTTGTTATTTAATATGTGTAAAGTGAAACCTTAAAAAAGTCACACAATCAGCACATTTTCACTGCAATTTTATTACATATTGAAAAATATCTCTTTATAATTGATACAAATTATGGCTTATACTCTTTAAAAAGGCACATACAATAAATATTTACCCAGGAACTCATGACATCACTTAATAATCAAAAAAGCTTGACATTTTTTTACATTTTAATTGAAATATATATATATAAAATTTCATGTGTATCATTTCATATTTTAGGATTTCAAATTTTACAATAATAATATCTAATTAATTTTCTTGTGATTTTACATTAATAGCTAGCAAATAACTAGCAAACACACTGCTTTCCCCAACTTTCAAAATGTATTAATAATAATAATAAAAATAATAATAATAATAAAAACTATTATTAATATTAATATTACTACTATTATTTCAAAATCTAAAAATTACTCCGTTCAAACAAGTATAATAATATTGAGTATATAGTCATATTTAGCTAGTTCATCAAGCTGTGTGTTCATCTGGTCCTTTTCTGCAGCTTTCTGTGTGTTCCAGACGTGTGACTCAGCCTGTGAGGTTGTACATGAGTGTGTGTGAATACAGATGTTCATTGCTCACAGTACAGTAGCTCACGCTGTGACGTACTGAAGTGCGTCTGGAAGTAACGTTGATTCAGTGCCGCCGTTTCTCCAGCGTTTCTCAAGCGAAGCAGTTTTTCAGAAAGTGAGTCATGTGAGTGTAGACGTGCTGATTGGCTGAGCCGCCGAGACTGTGGTCTTCATCTGTGTACCACTGACACACACAACACACACACAATGACCATCACACACACGCTAAACATCCAACACTGCTTTAATAAATCATACTGCAGGACAGTTGTGGTGCGCAACGATAAATATGAATGTAGGAACATATTATATACTATATTGAGTGTTTCTAAAAATAAACTGTTTAATAACCTGTGAGTTTTATTCTTTCTTCAAATATTTGCCAAGTGATGTTTAACAGTTTTTGCCATTTCTTTCTTTTCTTTTTTTGTAGTTTGACTGGAATAAAAGCTGTGTGTTTATAGTAAACAGTTTTAGGTCAATATTATTAGCCCTCTAAAATGTTTTTTGATTGGCTAAAGAATTTAATTTGCTGTGGTCCAATGACTTTACGGAATTAACCTAATTATCCTAGTTAATCCTTTAAAGGGACATAAAACCCCTCTGTTTCAGTTCAAGTCTACCTCAGAATTTGATCAAAAAATGCTCTGAAATGGGCGTGGAGCACTGTGAGCTGGCGAATTTAATGCTGTGACATCTACAATAGGCTATTCGTAATTTCATATAATATATAACCACAATTTGTTAAATCATTATAAAGATAATCATATTTATATAAACACTAAATGAGGACTTCTCTCCTCCTGAAACCCCGGATCTAAACGCAGACATGATGACACAGACACTATTCCAACCATTAACCCTGCCGGTAATCAGTGTGATTTTAAACATGTGCGAACACAGCAGCACGGATATAGGCGATGTGTCTGAATGGTAACGAACTCAACTAATAAAAGACAAAGACCGCTATTCTTCAATTCCCATACAGACAAAAATGCTTGCTGCGCACAAACCGGTTGGCTGTATCGGTGGCCTTGATAGCATCGCGGAGAAAGCCTTGCAACAAACTCTGTGGCCCAGGGAAACAAACACATACAAGCCTTTATAAACGGCTTAAAACATGCTTGTCGTGCTGCGGTCTCACAGCTCACAGTACGTGGTCTGTCCATATTAGTCTGTCATCAGAATGCATGTGCAGTTGTGAATAATTAAGAAGCAGAGTCTTCTCATAGGATAAGAAAACTCAGTTATGAATAATAATGAGAAACTGACGTGTCACCACTCCGTTAGCAGATTCGTGCTACGTCACCAATTTTGATCCCGTCCTAAAAATTATTTTAAATCCGGAAGATGAAATTAGTTGACAAAAGCTCAAAATTACCCAGTTTTCCCCACAAATAAAGCTGACGGTGCTAACATCTTAATTGATGCTCAACACAAATCTGTTAAAATCTCAAAAAAAGTACTCCAGGGTGTCTTGAACATTTAAACTGCACTTTGAGCTGAATACTAGTAGCTTGAAAAATGCCTAATAAAATAGGTACTGTCATCATGACAAAGACAAAAGAAGTTATTAAAACTATTATGTTTACAAATCTATTGGGGGGAAAAACACATTTTCTTCATTACAAAACACTTGGGAAATATTTAAAAAAAGAATGTAAATGTCACAGGATGGCTAACCTTTTGACTTCAATTTATATAATAAATACAAAATGTAAACACACTCAATAAAAAAACAGTCATTTAAAATTAATATTTTAAATGAATATATACTAATATGAATATATACTAATATTTCACAATATAACAGGTGTTTGATCAAATAAATGCAGCCTTGATAAGCCAAACAGGCTTCTGTTAAAAACATACATTTTTATTCATTTTTGTGATGGCAGTGAGTAGTCAGAATCTACAAAACAACACAATACTGTTTTACCATGTGTGTGTGTGTGTGTGTGTGTGTGTGTGTGTGTGTGTGTATATATATATATATATATATATATATATATATATATATATATATATATATATATATATATATGTATATATATATATATATATATATGTATATATATATATATATATATGTATATATATATATATATATATATATATATGTATATATATATATATATATATATATATATATATATATATATATATATATATATATATATATATATATATATATATATATATATACACACAGTGCTCAGCATAATTGAGTACAGCCCATTTTGAAAATAAATATTTTCATCCATTTCTCAGTGAATATAGACAATGTATTTTGGGGCATTTAAACAAAACAGATTTTTTAAAAAATTTAAAGATTTAGTTAGATATATTTATTTAAATAATATTTTAGTCACCAAACATATTTAGAAATGGAAAGATAATACAGTTAAAGTCAAGCAAAATATAAAAAAAAAAAATTACAACCTACAAAATTTCAACTAAATCTTTACATTTTTTTTTTGCTTCTCTTGATTTTTCCTCTTTTTTAAGTTTGTATTTAATTTTCTTCTATAGCATAAATTTGGCTGTACTAGTTTTTGGACCGTTATCATAAGTTATTTTATTAGATAAGCTCCAGATTTGTCTTCAGTATTGACTATCCTAATGTATATGCATAAAAAATACAATATTGTGTAGCTTCCTATTAGAAATATGAATTTAAAAGAGATTTGTGAGGGGTGAACTTGTATATGCTGAGCACAATTTATTAGATTTAAATTTAAATTTGCACACACACACAACACAAATCTGCTGACTTACCATTGTGTCAAAGTCCACTTGTTCATCCACGAGTGCTTTTGAGATCTGAGCAGCTTGCTGAAAGTGAACATTATCTAAAAAAGAAAACAATTCAACATAAAAAAACTTAAAAATTCACCCAGGTTATTTTATAGATATTTACAAAAATAGGACACTTAAATAAAATACATAATAGGCTTCAAAATAGTTTATAGTAGTGCTGTCAAATGATGAATTGCAAACAAGTTACAAGTTTGTATTAGACACATAATATATATACAGTTAAAGTCAGAATTATTAGACCTCTTTAAATTTCTTTTTCTTTTTTAAATATTTTCCCAAACTATGTTTAAAAGAGCAAAAAAAAAATTCACAGTATGTCTGATAATAATTTATCTTTCTGAAAATGTCTTATTTGTTTTATTTCGGCTAGAGCCAAAGCAGTTTTGAATTTTTTATGAACCATTTTAAGGTAAAATTATTAGCCCCTTTATTCTTTTTCGATAGTCTACAGAACAAACCATCGTTATACAATAACTTGCCTAATTACCCCAACCTGCCTAGTTAACCTAATTAACCTAGTTAAGCTTTTAAATGTGACTTTAAGCTGTATAGAAGTGTCTTAAAAATATCTAGTAAAATATTATTTACTGTCATCATGGCAAAGATAAAATAAATCAGTTATTAGAAATGAGTTATTAAAACTATTATGTTTACAAATGTTTTGAAAAAATCTGCTCTCCGTTAAACAGAAATTGGGGGAAAAAATAAACAGGGGGGTTAATAATTCAGGGGGACTAATAATTCTGCTTCTAGTTTTTTTTTTTTTTTTTTTTTTTTACATTTACAGGATCAGAAAATATTAGCTGAATATAATTTTTTGGGGATTTTTTTAATTTATTTTAAAATGTACTTAATTTAAAGGGATAAAACCAAAATTCTAAGTTCTATCACTATTTACTCTTCCTTTACTCGTTACAAACCTGCTTGACGTAAAACAATAAAAAAAAATCCATAGTATTCGTTTTTCCTACTTTACTTTCCTACTTCCTAGAAATGAACCCATTTCTAACATTTTTCAAAATATCTCCTTTTGCATTCAACAGAAAAAAAGAAACTCATAAAGGGTTGGAACAAGCTGAGGGGGAGAGTAAATACTGAGTCAGTTTTCATTTTTGGATGAACTATACCCATAAACACTGATGTATCTTACCGTCAGCGGTGCCGTGCACCAGCAGATACTGCACAGATTTAAAGCTCTTGGCTCTTCCCGTCACTGTGGAATTCTGCAAAATTCATAACATCCCATAAACACTAGTGACGCAGAGCTTGTGCTTTCCTCTCGTGAGTTATTTTAGGACTGACTAACGTTCACTGACGTCATCATAGTAAAAACAACAACTTTATTAGACAATTTTAGAACTTCCCAGATAAAAACTTACATCATAAAAGGCCTGATTCTCCGCTGGCGTGAGCATGTACCGCTCCGTGTAGATGGAGTCTGGGGGAAATGACAGTTTACACATGACATGAAAGACACTTAGGTGAAATTGAGAACGTACTATGCATTGTCATTCATTTTCTTTTCGGCTTAGTCCCTTTATTAATCAGGGGTCGCCACAGCGGAATGAACCACCAAATTATCCAGCATATGATTTATGCAGCGGATGTCCTTCCAGCTGCAACCCATCACTGGGAAACACCCATATGCTCTCATTCACACACATACACTACGGACAATTTAGGTTACCCAATTCACCTATACAGTAGAGCATGTCTTTGGACTGTGGGGGAAACTGAAGCACCCAGAGGAAACCCACACGAACACTGGGAGAACATGCAAACTCCACACAGAAATGCCAACTGATCCAGCTGAGGCTCGAACTAGCGACCTGTTTGCTGTGAGTCTGTAAATGTGTTTTACAGTAGCAGGGCCCTGCTGCAATATCATTTTACAGTAAAATAGCCTTACAACAACTTCTTTTTATGGTAAAATTAAATTCATGTTTGAAAATGCCCTATACCACATTTTAATTTTACAGTATATTTGTTACAGTACTTTTACCGTAATTTATTTTAGACTAGCAGTACAAAACCTTTATTTTTAGTATTTACTACCGAATTTAATAAACTCCAAATTAATTTTTTCATTCACTGTCACATTTGTGGCTGAAAGGGCATTCGCTGCATACAACATATGCTGGAATAGTTGGCGGTTCATTCCACTGTGGTGACGCCTGATAAATAAGGGATTAAGATGAAGAAAAATTACAGTGGAACACCGCAAATTCCTAATATGCAGAAAGTTACTGTAAATGTTTTAAAATCACACAGTGCGTATTCTTTAAGCTGTAAAGAATGTTTGTGGTATTTTACTGGGTTTTTTGCAGTAACTAACTGTAAAATTGCTGCTAACAGTGTGCAATACATACCATAATATTCCCATTTAGACACCGGCGCGACAGCCATACCACATTTAAACACTCCACTTCCAGCTCCCAGGACCATTGAAGTCACGTAACCTCCATATGACTGCAACAAAGATGCATGAATTTACGTTACATTACAAATTATCATGTTGTTACTAATTTTTAAAAGGTTGATGTTCATAATAGTTAAGGAACACTCCACGTTTTGGGGAAATAGGCTTATTTTTAGCGGTGGGTCGTTATCTGCATTAACGCAAGACTATAAAAAATAAAAAATATCGCCGTTAATCTATTCTCAAAGTTAGGTTGGGAGCTGGGTCTATTCTACGCAAGCTATGATGACTTTCACCTTGATATTTTAGCTCGGATGTATACCTGACCGGTGAGCCGTCTGAAAAAAAAGTTCCCTTCTGAATCAAATCAGCAGGATGCCCTTCTGGATCTTTCACTTACTTCGAAGACACGACTGACTACTCTTACATGGACATCTGTAATCAATATATTTACCTAATAGACAATAATGTAATTAAGGTGTTTACGTGAAGTGCTTTCATGTAAGAGTTTCCTGTAATTTTGGGTGACTTTAACTGCACTTCGGCAGTTTCATTTTCACTCATGAACATTTCATTCATGCCCCCGTGACAAACTGGGGTATTAGACGCAAATAGGGAGTAAGGACTGGTGAGAGTGTTATGGAATTTAATAACGCACGCCAAATGGAAAGAAAAAACTTCCGCATTTTGCAATGTGTGTGTGTGTGTGTGTGTGTGTGTGTGTGTGCGGTCCTTTACTGACAGCCGCGTGCGTGGATCTTGTCGGAAAATATGGCGAAAAGTCCTACATGATGGTAATAGTTCGATTGCAGTGTTTACTTCAATAATGCCACTAATATCTGCATACTCCACGTCTTAATTCCATTTCTGTTTAGTTCAGTTATGACTTTAGTCGGATTAAGGTGATCAAAAATCGCTGTTTGGAGCTTATGTAGGCCTACAGTTTAAAATTCATGTTTAACTGAATAAATAGTTAGTAAACAGTTGTGATGCGTTTTGGAAACAAGAGATGAGTCCCTGGTCTAATGCGCCACCTGTCTTGAGAAACCCATTCTTAAAGACTTATATTTAGTCATTATTTGGGTAGCACACATATTCTGAATGCCTTTGGCAGAATTCAAATGAGCCATTTTAATCTAGATTAATTCCAAGATTACAGTGAGATTAATCTACATAAAAAGAAATTATCTATGCCCACCTATAAAGTCACCTAGAGTTAAACAGTTGAGTTTTGTCATTTTTTAATCCATTTAGCTGATCTACGGGTCTAGCACTTTTAGCTTAGCTTAGCATAGATCATTGAATCGGATTAGACCATTAGCATCTCACTCAAAATGATCAAAAAGTTTTGATAATTTTCCTATTTAAAGCTTGACTCTTCTGTATTTACATTGTGTACTAAGACCAACGGAAAATGAAAAGTTGCTATTTTCTAGGCCGATATATGTCTAGGAGCTGTACTGTCATTCCGGCGTAATCAGCTTGTTAAGTTGTGACATATTGGTGACGTATGGAATATTGTTTGCAGGTCCAAGCCGCTACTCATTTTAATTGAGAAAATATTCCACTTTTTAGTCATATCACACATTAAAGTGAATTGTATATAAAATCATGGTGTACACATCAGTATCTGGACTTGCTGCATCACAAATACCAAAATTTAAACAATTCATAAAAAACGTATCACTTTCTGGCCATCGGATATTAGGCATGGATATATACAGTTGAAGTCAGAATTATTAGCCTCCCTAAATTATTAGCCCCCCTGTTTATTTTTTCCCCAATTTCTGTTTAACGGAGAGAAGATTTTTTTTCAACACATTTCTAAACATAATAGTTTTAATAACTCATTTCTAATAACTGATTTATTTTATCTTTGCTATGATGACAGTAAATAATATTTTACTAGATATTTTCAAGACACTTCTATACAGCTTAAAGTGACATTTAAAGGCTTAACTAGGTCATTAGGTTAACTAGGCAGGTTAGGGTAATTAGGCAAGTTATTGTATAATGATGGTTTGTTCTGTAGACAGTCGGGAAAAAAATAGCTCAAAGGCGATAATAATTTTGACCTTAAAATGGTTCATTAAAATTAAAAACTGCTTTTATTCTAGCCAAATAAAACAAATAACACTTTCTCCAGAAGAAAAAATATTATCAGACATACTGTGAAAATTTCCTTTTTCTGTTAAACATAATTTGGGAAATATTTAAAAAAGAAAAAAAATCAAAGGGGGGCTAATAATTCTGACTTCAACTGTATATTGCGATCATGATTTTCGAAAGTATTACATCGCTTTGTAAACATTTATTATTACCATTTGATGAGTCTCCCCATACAGTTTGATAGAGCGCTTGGACCTGGAAGCCACTTTGCGTGACGTCACACTTAACAAGCGGATAATCAAGGAACTCTGCTGAGTTACCATGCATACAGCAGGCGCAATGATATTACGTAGCGGGGATTATTTTCAGGTGCTGCGTAATATCATTACACCTGCTGCAACCATGGTACAGCAGGAAAGTTCCTTGATTATTACGCCAGAATAGTTCCTAAATATAGATCAGATATAGCCTAGAACTATAGCCAGTATAGTTCCTAGACATATTGGCCTAAAAAATAGCAACTTTTCTATTAGTACACAATGTAACTGCAGAAGATTCACGCTTTAAATAGGAATATTATTGGCATACTTTTTGAGCGAGATGCTAATGGACTAATCCAATTCAATGATCATTGCTAAGCTAAGCTAAAAGTGCTTCCGCCAGACCCCAAGATCATCTAAATGGATTAAAAATCGTAAAACGAAACCGTTTAACTCTAGGGGACTCTAGTGCCTCGTTTTTTCCCCTGACTGGTACAGTACGGTACGGGTCACCTCTATCAGGCTTGCGTTTCCACCACAAAGGGTACCCTTTTGGTGGGTGTGGTGTATGACAGAGTGTTTCAGTCGACGTCATTCTCGCTCGAATAAATGTCTACAGTAAAGCCGTACAGGTCCTTCACAAATAATATGAGAAGCCCTTCTCACAAAACAGATGCAGATCAATGACAGTGCGAAATAGCCTACTGCAACATCTGCCATTATTTAAAATAAATAAATAAATGCAACGTATATGAGCACATACAGACCCTTACAGTCTCTGATATGTTACCAATTACAGAAAAACTACACACAGCATACAATTAGTCCTTATTTGAGTTCAAAAACAACACGCAACATAGCCCACAGTCAGAGCAAACCTCTGTTTCTGTAATCTTCACCAGCACATGTAACCTCTGTCAGAGAGTAATTCCGTCATTGCGAGTTTATAATAGTCCAAAATGCGAAGAACTTGGCAGTTTGTTCGTGATTCAGGTTGATGAAACAATTTGCTCCTGTGTTTTGTCGGGCTTCTTTTTTTTCGCGCTTCACTTTTGCGTTTGTCCTTTTCTTTTCTGAAAGGATCAGACGTCGAAGACACTTCAATAATCACACACACGTTATTATCATCATCAACTCAAGAAGTTCGTTATATCAAATATAGACGTGATCGCGAGCTCCCTGGAGAAAGCGAAAACCGCTCGCACTTTTAGACAGCCTCGTAAAGCAACAACAGGACACGGCAGATTTTGTTCTTCTTGGCTTTGTGGCTGTACATCAAGACAAGGACAAGGTTTGTTTAAGCTCGTGTCAACCATGGCTTGTTATTATATGCATATAGTTTTACGGTGTAATGTCTCAGGCCTTAGCTGTGTATTGAAAACATAGCGGTTCCTTTGTTTTCATTCTGGCTAGCTCCACGAGATCGTGACGCATCTCTGTAACCAATCAGCGTTCAGCTGCGCGTGTAGCTCCACCTTTTGGTATCCTTTCTCGTGTTCGGTACCCTTTCGAAAGGTGCCAAAAAAGTGGTGCGGTACGTTTCGGTTTGGTACGCCTTTTGACAGTGGAAGCGGCCGTGAAAGCGTACCGAACCGTACCACTCAGTGGAAACGGGCCATAGGAGAAGTTGTAAAATGAGACTATTTTCAAAAACAGCAGCATGTTTATTTAAGATGAATAAAATCTGTGGTGGTTAAACTTACCCAGCCCCAGATGGCAATCCTGGTTTTATCTATGAAGCCCATGTCGATAAACTGTCTAAAAAAAACAGAAATAAAACAGAAATATTCGAATGATAGCTAACTTTACTACTTTTTTTGCTGCAAAGACATTAGAACGTTGCTCAATGGTTGCTAGAGTCTTCTTAGTTGTTGTCAAAGTGTTGCTAGGGTAATGTTTTAGATATTTAGGACATTGTGCTGCTCTGGGTGGTTGCTAAGTCACTGCTAAGTAGTTCTGAGTGGTTGTTAGGAGTGATTTGGGTGGTTGCTACAGTAGGTGGTTTCCAAGGGTGTTCTGCATGGTTGCTAGGGTGTGTCAAAGTGGTTTCTGAGGTGTTCTGGGTGGTTGTTATGGGGGTTGCTACCATAGGTGGATTCCATGGTGTTCCACATGGTTGCTAGGATGTGGGTGGTTCCTAAGAAGTCAGTAAGTAGTTCAGGGTAGCTGATAGGACATTTCTACATAGTTTCCGAGGTGTTCTTAGTGGTTGCTTGGATATCTGATTGGTAAAATGTGTGGTTGCTAGAGCCATGCTCATTGATTTCTGGGGTGTTCTGAGTGGTTGCCAAGTAATTTCTAAGGTGTTCTGAGCTGTAACTAATGTGGTTGCAAAGTGGTTTCTGGTGTTTTCTGAGTGGTTACTGGAGTGTTGCTAAGTAGATTCTAAAGGAGTTCTAGGGTTTTGCTAAGTGGTTTCTAAGGTGTAATGAGTTGTAACTAGGGTGTGGCTAAGTGGTTTCCGAGGTGCTCTGAGGGGTTACTGAGGTAATGACAAGTAGTTTCTAGTGATGTTTTTTTATGTTGCTAAGTGGTTTATGGAATGTTGGGAGTTGTTGCCAAGTCGTGTCTAAGGTGTTTTGAGTTGTAACTAGGGTGGTTGCTAAATATTTTTTGAAGTGTTCTAGGTGGCTACTAGGATGTTGCCAAGTACTTTCTAAGTGGTTTCTGAGGTGTTCTGGGATCCATCAAGGGTGTTGCCAAGTTGTTTCTGATGTGTTTGGAGTTCTAACAAGGGGGTTGCTAAGTGGTTTCTAAGGTGTACTGAGTTGTAACTAGAGTGTTGCTAAGTGGTTTCCGAGGTGCTCTGAGTGGTTACTGGGGTAATGCCAAGTAGTTTCTAATGGTGCTCTAGTGTGTTGCTGAGTGGTTTATAGAATGTTGGGAGTTGTTGACAGATGGTATCTAAGGTGTTTTGAGTGGTAACTAGGGTGGTTGCTAAGTGTTTTTGAGTTGTTCTGAGTGGTTACTGAGATGTTGCTAAGTACTTTCTAAAGGAGTTCTAGGGTGCTGCTATGTGGTTTCTGGGGTGTTCTGGGGTCTATCAAGAGTGTTGCTAAGTAGTTTCTGATGTGTTTGGAGCTCTAACTAGGGTGTTTGCAAAGTGGTTTCTGAGGTGTTCTGAGTGGCTAGTGGGATGTTGCAAAGTACTTTCTAAAGGTGTTCTGGGATGTTGCTTTGTGGTTTCTGGGGTGTTCTGGGCTGTAACAAGAGTGTTGCTAAGTTGTTTCTGATGTCTTTTGAGTTGTAACTAGGGTGTTGCTAAGTAGTTTCTTGGGTGTTCTGAGTTGTTTCCAAGTGGTTTCTAAGGTGTACTGGGTTGTGGCTATGTTGTTAAGTGTTTTCTTAGGTGCTCTAAACGATTACTAGGGCATTAGATTAGTGAGGAGTTTTAAGTGGTTACTAAAGTGTTGCTAAGTAGTTTCTGAGGTGTGTCTATGTTTCTAGAATGTTGCTAGGCAGTTTAGAAAGTGTTCTATATGTCAAGAGAGTCAGTATATAAATCCCTCAATGTAAAAATCCCTTCTCCTCAATAAGACACCCAGTCTGAGCATTCATTCAGTCTGTAGCACACGCAAAAAAACTGTGGATCGCTCCCATTAAAGCAGCATGGACACATATTTATACCTAGCTGCTGTTATCTGATCCTTGACTTCATAAGTCCCGAGTCGTTTGTAGAGGGCATGCATGATTTGGTCTCCTTGGTAACCACTTCCTCTCCCATCAAAGCTGGCCACGATCACCCTCTCAGTGCTGGCCAAATATGTGGACCATCCCACCCTGAAGCGGAAATCTGACTTCTGACTGCAGGGCCCCGCGTATCTGCAGGATATGAGGAATCAAGACTGCAGCCGCCAGCAAACCAGATCACAGCGCAAAAACACATCAAGCAAAGTGGAGCCAGCTTACACGTCAATAAGAAGAGGATATTTTTTGGATTTGTCGAATCTGGGAGGCAGAATCATCTGGTACCAGAGGTCTGAGGGGAAAAACATATAACAGATTAGGGTTTAGAACAAACTTATTTTCAATTTTTATTTCAAACCTATTTCTCTGGTCTTACCGAACTCTCCGATCTTCAGCTTGCCATACATATTTGATGGCATTGCGATTTCCTGCAGTTTATCTTCCAGTGCGCTGTTGTTTTCGAGAACTCTCAACTCTGAAATATATTGAGAAGTTTAGTATCAGAAATTAAAATGTAAGTCAATGCACTGATACTGGACATCTAGACAAAGCTGATCACTTTGTCAGGCTGACAAGTAAGAATAATAATAATAATAATAAAATATATATATATATACACACACTAGGGATGCAACAATACAGTTAGCTTACGGTTCAATACATACTTCGGTTTTTTAACACGGTTTTTGGTTCAGTTCGGTTCTGATGGCTTAACACATAAGTGTTTTTTTTAATTGTTATTCTATGCTTAGGCAATAGGAACAGTAAGAAAGAGAAAAAAATAAAAACTATTTATTGCAATACTCCTTTATTTTACTTCAAAGCCAAGAAAGGTACACTAGTTCCTAGTGTATTGTATAATAAAAAAAATTAACACTGAAATCTTACCGCTGCGGGTAGCCTATGTACAAACTGGGGAACACATAAATTCATACATTTTGAAAATAAACATGCATGTGAAGTTATGATGAAACCATCTTAATTAAACTTAACACTGCCTTTGTTATTTGTATATGTCTTTCGGAACCAGTTGGATATTTTTGCTGGAAGGATTCAGTGAGGGATTGTTGTTTTATGGAGGTCTTTATTACCTTCTCTGCCTTCAGACAGTGATATTGGGTGATGGCGACGCAGATGTGCAGTCATGTTGGAAGTGTTTCCGTTCGATTAGTCTATACCAGGGCTATTCAATTAGTTTGTCATGGGGGCCGGTTCAAGAAAAGCATCCCAAACGAGGACCGGAGAGATATGACTTGCTATATGAGTGATAACACAACAGCAATATAAGAGCCTATATATGTTGTATTTTTACTCCTTAAGACACCCACGTTGGCTTTTTCTACATTAAAATGTTAATATATTGTATTTTGAAACTACATAACATCACTGCATTGTACAATAGACTTATTTTTTTTTTTACAAACTTTCAAATGTTGTATTTCAGAGCACAACAAAAGCAGTGCATTGCTAAAGTAGGCTTCTTCTACATTCAGACACATTCATATGTTATTTTTTTAACTGCATAACAATTAGGGATGCAACAATTATAGATTTTGGTTGTACGATTATATAGTGTGAAGAATAATCATGGTTTGACGGTTATCAGGTCTAATGCAAATTCAAGCTTTATATTAGGTGAGCTATTTAGATGACCTGTTGTTGCCATCTGCGTTCATGCATACATAATCATCTTAATATTAATTCGTCTTCCATATCTTTTGTTTACACTGCACTGAAAGGCACGCACAACTCTCACCGTGAGATGTTTTCTACTGCGTGCGCCCGCAAAGACGCAAGCGCGTTGCTCCGCTTGTGCGCGCATAGTCATATATTCTTACATTAGAAACAACAAACTTGCAAGCGGAAAAAAGACGTGATATGGGAACGGCCGCTACATTAATCCGGTGTGCGTGCGTATTAGCCTCAGTGTACATACTTGGAACTTTAAACTAGGGCACAGTTGGCAACTTGGCATAACTTTGTTTAACTGCAGCAGTTTCGTTTTGTTCCGTGCAACAGAAATGCGGCTTAGAGAAGCCTTTACGATTAATTGTGACGAATTAAAGGGCAGTTAATAGTGAAATCGGCTAATCGTTGCATCCCTATTGACGATATCAGTGCATAGTACAAAGGCCTTTTCTACAAACATATCCAAATCACTTCACTCCACTCACTTCACTGCCGCTCGCCATGTTAAAGTGTGGAATGATGGTGGAGCGCCCCCTAACTTTAGAGCATAGAGATTGAATATTTACTCGCAGGGAGGAGTTTCCTCATCTCAGCTCGTAGACTTACAGGCACACACAAACAGTCAATTCGGAGAGAAATAAAACGCACATAAATTATTTAAACGTAAAACCGGAAAAACGCATATTGAACCGTGGATGTCGTACCGAACGGTTCAATATTGTATTGAGAATTGTGGCATCTCTTATAAACACACACATATACACACACACACATACATATATATATGTATACAGGCAGTGCAGAATTATTAGGCAAATGAGTATTTTGACCACATCATCCTCTTTATGCATGTTGTCTTACTCCAAGCTGTATAGGCTCGAAAGCCTACTACCAATTAAGCATATTAGGTGATGTGCATCTCTGTAATGAGAAAGGGTGTGGTCTAATGACATCAACACCCTATATCAGGTGTGCATAATTATTAGGCAACTTCCTTTCCTTTGGCAAAATGGGTCAAAAGAAGGACTTGACAGGCTCCGAAAAGTCAAAAATAGTGAGATATCTTGCAGAGGGATGCAGCACTCTTAAAATTGCCAAGCTTCTGAAGCATGATCATCGAACAATGAAGCGTTTCATTCAAATAGTCAACAGGGTCGCAAGCGTGTTGAAAAACTAAACCAAAAACCAAGGCGCAAAATAACTACCCATGAACTGAGAAAAGTCAAGCGTGCAGCTGCCAAGATGCCACCAGTTTTGCCATATTTCAGAGCTGCAACATCACTAGAGTGCCCAAAAGCACAAGGTGTGCAATACTCAGAGACATGGCCAAGGTAAGAAAGGCTGAAAAACGACCACCACTGAACAAGACACACAAGCTGAAACGTCAAGACTGGGCCAAGAAATATCTCAAGACTGAATTTTCTAAGGTTTTATGGACTGATGAAATAAGAGTGAGTCTTGATGGGCCCGTGGCTGGATCGGTAAAGGGCAGAGAGCTCCAGTCCGACTCAGATGCCAGCAAGGTGGAGGTGGAGTACTGGTTTGGGCTGGTCTCATCAAAGATGAGCTTGTGGGGCCTTTTCGGGTTGAGGATGGAGTCAAGCTCAACTCCCAGTCCTACTGCCAGTTTCTGGAAGACACCTTCAAGCAGTGGTACAGGAAGAAGTCTGCATCCTTCAAGAAAAACATGATTTTCATCCAGGACAATGCTCCATCACACGCGTCCAAGTACTCCACAGTGTGGAGGGCAAGAAAGGGTCTAAAAGAAGAAAAACTAATGACATGGCCTCCTTGTTCACCTTATCTGAACCCCATAGAGAACCTGTGGTCCATCATCAAATGTGAGATTTACAAGGAGAGAAAAACAGTACACCTCTCTGAACAGTGTCTGGGAGGCTGTGGTTGCTGCTGCACGCAATGTTGATGGTGAACAGATCAAAACACTGACAGAATCCATTTATGGCAGGCTTTTGAGTGTCCTTGCAAAGAAAGGTGGCTATATTGGTCACTGATTTGTTTTTGTTTTGTTTTTGAATGTCAGAAATGTATATTTGTGAATGTTGAGATGTTATATTGGTTTCACTGGTGAAAATAAATAATTGAAATGGGTATATATTTGTTTTTTGTTAAGTTGCCTAATAATTATGCACAGTAATAGTCACCTGCACACACAGATATCCTCCTAAAATAGCTCAAACTAAAAACAAACTAAAAACTACTTCCAAAAATATTCAGCTTTGATATTAATGAGTTTTTTGGGTTCATTGAGAACATGGTTGTTTTTCAATAATAAAATTAATCCTCAAAAATACAACTTGCCTAATAATTCTGCACTCCCTGTATATACACAGTTCTGTCTGGTTCTCGAATCTGATTGGCTGATAGCTGTGTGGCATTCTGCAATAACAGCACTCGTACAGCTTCCTCACCCTTCTGTATTACTCTGCCCACATAGAGTGACAGCAGATCAATAAACTCACTACAGTTTGACAAATATTGCAGTTGTTGGACAACATAATGTAGTCATAAGCCTTTTGAGGCTTTTTCAGGCGATAATGTAGTTGTTTAGATTGCAACTCTGTAGTTTATTTATGAGGATAGTATTTTAAATATTTATAATTTCGGAGATTCAGCCCATCTGTGGCTAGCATGTCATACTAAGCAGAGCAAAGACAGTTGCCGTTCCACCATAAGATGGCAACAGAGATCGCATAATAAGCCCTTAGAGCAGAAAAACTCTCCCTAATTTCAAATTACAGCTAATCATTATAAAACAGGTAAGTGACTATCAAAGTCAATCTCTCTCTTTTGTATGTTGTACTGCTGTAATTATACCACAGTCTGGTAGCGTTTCTGGTAGTGTTTCACTGTAAAAAATTTCCAGGTTTTCACAACAAGATACTGTAATTTTTCACAGTAAATTACATTAATATCGCTTCACAGTATTTAACTGTGAAAATTCACAGTAATATGTTGTATTCATAATTTTATTGTGAAATTAAGGCAGGTAGCATGATTACAGCAAATTACTGTGAAAAGGGCTATATCTTTTGCACGTTAGTTATAGAAATTCAAACTTTTTTATTTAATTCAACATAGAAATTAACTTTTATGCTAGTATTGGCACTTTTTGGATATTTATAAATAACAGAATGTTATTGCAGACCCAAAAACGATTTGGTTACCAACATCTTTTTGATTGTACTGCACTTTTATTTAATTTTATAAGGTGGAAATATGAAATAATATTTAATGAACATAACTTTGTGCTTAGCCAAAACATAATAAACTGGAATAAAAAGTAATTAATTCATGAAACCAGCTGTTAAACAGCCAAAATTATTTCAATGCCAGGGTAAATGTCTGCTTTAGACTGATTCATGAGTATTGGGCACCTGTCATCTGGGAGTCATTAATGTCAGAATTAAAAAAAAAAACATTTTAAAATATGCACTATCTTTATAAATAAACCAAAGATTAGAGTTTTAAACAACTACATTCTCGCATGAAAAACGGTTAAAACTTCATTTCCTGACGCATATAGAGCCATCGAAGACAGGGCAAATGTAACAATGTCTAGCCTGAAGAAAGGCGCCTCTCGCTGGATACATGAGTAATAATGGAGCGCAGTCACCATCTGGAGGTCATGCACGCTTGACTTTTCTCAGTTCATGGGCAGTTATTTTGCGCCTTGGTTTTTCCACATGCTTCTTGCGACCCTGTTGACTATTTTGAATGAAACGCTTGATTGTTCGATGATCACGCTTCAGAAGCTTGGCAATTTTAAGAGTGCTGCATCCCTCTGCAAGATATCTCACTATTTTTGACTTTTCGGAGCCTGTCAAGTCCTTCTTTTGACCCATTTTGCCAAAGGAAAGGAAGTTGCCTAATAATTATGCACACCTGATATAGGGTGTTGATGTCATTAGACCACACCCCTTCTCATTACAGAGATGCACATCACCTAATATGCTTAATTGGTAGTAGGCTTTCGAGCCTATACAGCTTGGAGTAAGACAACATGCATAAAGAGGATGATGTGGTCACTGGATGTGATTCTGCACTCCCTGTGTGTATGTATGTATGTATATATATATATATATATATATATATATATATATATATATATATATATATATATATATATATATATATATATATATATATATATATATATATATATATATATATATATATATATATATAGTTGTAATCAGAATTATTAAACCCCCTGAATTATTAGCCCCCGTTAATTTTTTTTCCCCCAATTTCTGTTTAATGGAGAGAAGATTTTTTCAACACATTTCTAAACATAATAGTTTTAATAACTCATTTCTAATAACCGATTTATTTTATCTTTGCCATGATGACAGTAGATGACATGAAGACTTTCTCCAGAAGAAAAAAT
The DNA here is from genome assembly GCA_903798195.1 of Danio kyathit. Classification (NCBI taxonomy): domain Eukaryota; kingdom Metazoa; phylum Chordata; class Actinopteri; order Cypriniformes; family Danionidae; genus Danio; species Danio kyathit. The sequence continues at coordinate 18,226,433 of LR812540.1, forward strand.
ATTATCAGACATACTGTGAACATTTTCTTGCTCTGTTAAACATCATTTGGGAAATATTTAAAAAAGAAAAACAAATTCAAAGAGGGTTTAATAATATCAGATATCGGCTGGTACCAATAAATGTAAGTGATGATAGCACCACAATAAATATGCATCACCAATAAATCAATTATATATGCAGATTCTAAATATACAGAATAAACAGAATAAAGGTCTGTTCTTTCATTTAAATCAGTGTGCTAAACACTACCAGCATTTTTGAAATAGCATTTTTTTTTATGTTTAGCAGTACTGTACCTGCTTGGCTGTTTCTCAGTGTATACAAAGGCAGTCCAGGCCCTTCACAAATAAATTAAATTAAATTAGGCAATATTTCCTTAGTTTAACATGTACTTTGCATATACACAAGTGGCGTCCCATCAAAAAGTGAATAAATATGACGTACCGGAACAGCTCATGAGGTAGTAGCTTCCTTCAGTGCTAAACATGGCAGAATTATATTTGCAGCGATCTGCATTTAGTGTACAGGTCAGACACTCTCTCTCTGAATGAGAAGCGCCGTTTATCGTGATTCTGCAGAAAAAAATACACAGTTTATTTACTTTGAATATATGAAAGTATAATATCCGATTGATTTCAGATTGTGCCACTCACTTGTAAACATTCCTCTGCCCCGGACTCTCATTATGTTCATTACTCACAAAGTATCTGTCAAGAATAAGGAAAAAGGCAGTGAAGGGAAAATAAATATCAAGAATGTGAACAAATGATAGAAGTTTCTAGTCAATTTACTTACAATGCATTATTTGTGACCTTAAGGATGCTAATGACCTCCCACTTCCCCCTGGTCAGAAACAACTTTTGTGTCTAGAAAACAATATGGGACAATATGAAAATAAAATTGGAATTTCCTAATGAATGTGGCTGATTTTTTGCAAATGGATCAATATTAAGTTTTCTAACCGCAAACGTAGAACATAAATACAAGCAAAATCTAAAATTGAATCAAATATTACAGTATATCCATGTATAAACATGAATTACAAAGTATCCGACAGATAAATAAATATATTTTATATATATCACAGATAAATAAAAAGTTAGATTGCAAAATTCAAATAAAATATTAATATAAGGTACTGTAGTTTGTAAACTCACTCCAAAGAAATAAGCAAGGTGCTTAAAACGCTCGTCGTTACTTAAAATGTAATAACAATTGTTTCCATCTGGTCGAAATACAGGTTCATCTGGAGAAAACTAAAACACACACACACACATTATTGGGCTCGAAATTGTATTAAAAATCTATTAATAATTATGTAAATTAGACAGTACATACCCGCCCAACCCAACCTGTGCTGCTTGTGATGATCTGGCTCTGTGGAGTGAATGAATGACTGAATCAATTGATGAGTGAATAAATGAGTGAGAGAATGAATGAATGATTAATTGAGTGAATGAGTGAGTGAATTAATGTGTAAATGAATGAGGGAATAAATGAATAAGTGAATGAATTGAGTGAATGAATTAATGAGGGAATAAATAAATGAGTGAATGAATGGATGTGTGAATAAACGAGGAAATGAATAAGTGAATGAATTAATGAATAAATGAGTGAATGAATGAATTAATGTGTGAATGAATGAGGGAATAAATGAATGAGAGAATGAATGAAGTGAATGAATAAACAAGTGAGTGAATGGAATGAATGAATGAATGAATGAGTAAACGGATGAATGAGGGAATGAATGAATGAATAAACGAGTGAGTGAATGAATGGAGGGAATAAATTAATGAGAGAATGAATGACTGAACGAGGGAATAAATGATTAGGTGAATGAATTAATGTGGGAATGAATGAGGGAATAAATGAATGAGTGAGAGAATGAATGGCGTGAATCAATGAATGATTGAATGAATAAACAGGTGAGTAACTGGAGTGAATGAATGAATAAATGAATGAGTGAGAGAATGAATGGAATGAATGAATGAATGATTGAGGGAATAAATTAATGAGTGAGTGAATGAATGAGGGAATAAATGAAGGAATAAATTAATGAGAGTGAATGAATGGATTGAATCAATAAATGAATGAGTAAATGAATGAATAAGTGAATGAATAAACAAGTGAGTGAATGAATGTATAAATGAATGAGGGAAAAATTAATGAGTGAGTGAATGAATAAATGAATGAGTGAATGAATAAATGAGTGAGAGAATGAATGAATGAGTGAGAGAATGAATAAGTGAGTGAGTGAATGAATTAATGAGAGATTAAATGAATAGGTAAGTGAATGAATGGAGAGAATGAATGAGTGAGTGAATGAATGAATAAGTGAGTGAATGAAGTGAATTAATGAATGAGTGAATGAATAAACACGTGAGTGAATGAATAAACGCGTGAGTGAATGAATGAGTGAATGGGTGAAAGAATGAATGAATGAGGAAATGCATGAGTGAGTGAATGAATGAATGAATGAGGGAATAAATGAGTGAGTGAATGAATAAAATGAGCAAGTTAATGAATAAATGAATGAGTAAATGAATGAATGAGTGAGAGAATGAATGAGTGAGTGAGTGAATAAATTAATGAGAGATTGAATGAATAGGTAAGTGAATGAATTAAGTGAATCAATGAATGAGTGAATGAATAAACACGTGAGTGAATGAATGAGTGAGGGAATAAATGAATGAGTGAATGAATGAATGAATGAATGAGAAAATCCATGAGTGAGTGAATGAATGAGGGAATAAATGAGTGAGTGAATGAATAAACGAGTGAGTGAATGGAGCAAATGAATGAATGAGGAAATGCATGAGTGAGTGAATAAATGAATGAGGGAATAAATGAGTGAGTGAATGAATGAACGAGCAAGTGAATGAATAAATGAATGAGTGGATGAATGAATGAATGAGTGAGAGAATGAATGAGTGAGTGAATAAATTAATGAGAGATTGAATGAATAGGTAAGTGAATGAATGGAGAGAATTAATGAGTGAGTGAATGAATAAATGAGCAAGTTAATGAATAAATGAATGAATGGAGAGAATTAATGAGTGAGGGAATAAATGAATGAGTGAATGAGGGAATAAATGAATGAGTAATTGAATGAATGAGTAAGTGAATGAATTAAGTGAATCAATGAATGAGTGAATGAATAAACACGTGAGTGAATGAATGAGTGAGGGAATAAATGAATGAGTGAATGAATGAATGAATGAATGAATGAATGAATGAGAAAATCCATGAGTGAGTGAATGAATGAGGGAATAAATGAGTGAGTGAATGAATAAACGAGTGAGTGAATGGAGCAAATGAATGAATGAGGAAATGCATGAGTGAGTGAATAAATGAATGAGGGAATAAATGAGTGAGTGAATGAATAAACGAGCAAGTGAATGAATAAATGAATGAGTGGATGAATGAATGAATGAGTGAGAGAATGAATGAGTGAGTGAATAAATTAATGAGAGATTGAATGAATAGGTAAGTGAATGAATGGAGAGAATTAATGAGTGAGTGAATGAATGAGTAAGTGAGTGAATGAATGAATGAATGAATGAATGAGGAAATAAATGAATGAGTGAATGAGGGAATAAATGAATGAGTAATTGAATGAATGAGTAAATGAATGAATTAAGTGAATGAATGAATGAATGAATAAACACGTGAGTGAATGAATGAGGGAATAAATGAATTAGTGAATGAGGGAATAAATGAATGAGTAAGTGAATGAATTAAGTGAATCAATGAATGAGTGAATGAATAAATGAGTGAGTGAATGAATGAGTGAGGGAATAAATGAATGAGTGAATGAATGAATGAATGAATGAGAAAATGCATGAGTGAGTGAGTGAATGAATGAATGAGGGAATAAATGAGTGAGTGAATGAATAAACGAGTGAGTGAATGGAGCAAATGAATGAATGAGTGAATATCCCAATTGCATTAAGATTTCTAGAAGGACTTTTTTATTATTATTGTAATATTAATAATTCAAAATGAAAAAGCTCTGACAATTCTGAAATAACACAACAAAAAATAGCAGTTAAACAAATATTTTACTTCATTAGATCTTAAACTATCCACTACAAAATCTACACTTTTTATTGTTATTGTAATATTTATCACTTAAAATCAAATCCAACTGACTCTAAAACTGAAGTAGTCTATAATAATTTTAAAGGACATACCAATGAACCTTCGGTCCAGTTACCATCATTGAAGTCATACGTCTCCAAAACGACATAATTCTGCGTTCTTTTCTGCCACTGCACTGCGATTCGCTGGTCTGACGCCCATGTGACAGTGCTCAGATAGTGCTCTCTGTAACAAAACACCCCATTTTAGGTCAAATCATTATTATATCTGACTAAAAACATATATGAAAAAACCCTAAAAACCCCTTACCCTGCACCAACATCACTAGGAACCGAGACTTGCTTGATCGTGTTTGTGTTTGTATTAAAAATGAACAGTTTTACAGTTGGGTTTGGGGTTCCAGCCTTGGGAAAAGATGAATGGCAATGTCAAAAACTGCATACAATCACATTATGTGTTGCAAATATTGATGTTTTTTACCTTAGGATACGGAATAAACACCGTTTCTGGATATTGCCCTTCTCCAAAATAAGTATACTCAATATTGTGGACTTCTGAATCGTTAAATTCGGCGTACGCCACAAACGTCCCATTTGGTGACCACCATAAAGCAGAATTAGTGGAGAACATTTCCTCTGCAGGGAAAAATAATCATATAAATGATGTTTTAGAGCAGGGGTGTCCAAACTTGATCCTGGAGGACTGGTGTCCTGCTGAGTTTAGCTCCAACTTGCTTTAACACACCTGCCAGGAAGTTTCTAGCATATCTAGTAAGAGCTTGATTAGCTGGTTCAGGTGTGTTTAATTAGGGTTGGAGCTAAACTCTCCAGGACGCTAGCCCTCCAGGACCGAGTTTTAAAGTAGTTTCTGTAGGTTTAAAGTCCGCATGAAATCAAAATGTACAATTTTATTTGGCTAGCGCAGTTTGTTAGTCTTAAGGTGTACAATTAGCTAGTTAATCCACTGGGGAAAAAAAGTTTGTTTTTGTAATTTATAATCAATATATGCCCATTTCTTCCACTCTGGAAGACCAGTCCTTCTCTAATAATGTCTGGGCGAAATATGCTTAGCCAAACCCCTAAAAACATTAGTTTGCTGCAAGTGAAAGATGATTGAAAGAGCCCCACCAACAACTCAATATTCTATTTAAGTTGTAAATATGTCATCATACTGAAATAAATTCTGCAGGAATTGGAAGTCGCTGCAAACGTTTAAGTCATGTGTCTCAAACTCAATTCCTGGAGGGCCGCAGCTCTGCACAGTTTTGCTCCAACCCTAATCAAACACAGCTGATCCAACTAATGAAGGTGTTCATGACTCTTGTGCACACCTCGATTATTGGATCAGCTGTGTTTGATAGGGTTGGAGCAAAACTGTGCAGAGCTGCGGCCCTCCAGGAATTGAGTTTGAGTTTGAGACCTAGGCTGCGTCCGAAACCGCCTACTACTCAGTAGGTACTGCATTTGAATTTAAACGTACTACTCGGCTGTTAGAAAAGTATGTTCTATACAGTATGAATGCATGAAGTATGAATGGAATTCGGAGATACTACATCCGCCATCTTATCATGGTCACGTGACCTACCTGCGTCAGTTACATCGCTTCACTCCCATTCACAAATTATCTCGAGGGGCATCATGGGATAGCGCAGCGTGCATGGGATGCGCACTTCAGAAACTCGCCGGAAATAGTAAGTCATTCAGGTACTTCTCGCATACAGATTTTTGAATTCTATGAATTCGGACATACTACTCGGCTCGCATACTGATTTTAGCGTACTGTATAGTATGGAAGTATGCGGTTTCGGATGCAGCCCTATGGTTTAAGTTGTCTATAAGCAAATGAGCGCTGTTATGATTGGCTGACATTCATCTTCTTAAATAAATATGCATTTCTTACCCTCGTACACCCAGTCAGGAACGCCATTAAGGATCAGGTTATGAGCTCCGTTTGTAGTGACCTGCTTTAATGCCGAGTTGGGTGTTTCCTTCACATAAACATTGTATTTCCATACAAATGCCTGAATAGATTTAAGAAAAATATTAATTTGGATTTATTTGAACACCATTCAATATAAAGTGTTACATTTGAACTGTATATCAGCCGAACGTAAAACAAAGCATGTTACAAACAAAGTAGATTTTGCAATAATTAGCAATGTTGTGGTCATATAAAACTACAAATTAATAAAAAAAAGGTGCATTAAAATACATCTAAACTTCTAAAAAGCTCATAAAAAATATAAATAAATAAATAAAAATCGAAAATACAATGAAATCTTAATCTAGAACCTAAAAATAAAATGTGTAGGTAATTAGTGTATTACTGATTGTACTGAATGACACAGAAATGAAGATATTCAAGTATACACGTCTTTAAAAATATATCACTAATATAACTCTAAAACATTATAATGTTATTATGAATCTCGATTTCACAAGCATGATCAAACCATATTGTCATGCTACAGTGCTAATTGCTAAGAAATTAGCTTGTTACTAAAAAGGCTGTTTAAAGATAGCTACTAACTCACTACTAGTCGTTAACATCATTGTTCCTTTTATTTATTAACTCTGACTAAATTATTTAAACATATAACTGATAGAACCAAAAAAAAGAAAGCAAAGGCATTTAGTCATGCTATGTGTTTGAAACAATTAGCTGCAACGATCTTATATTAGCACCGTTAGCAACACAAGCTTATCAACCCGAAAGAGCAAACTTTAACAACACAAAGTCAAACATTTATTGAACAATGATGTGACATTAACTAGCTAACTGAAGACAACATAGATAAGGTTTTATGAGTTTCACATGATACCGTATTGTACTGATAAGATACTCACCAGTTTGTGGCCGGTTGGAGACCATGCTAAGTACTGGATATCATGCGGGATATCTGTATTTATAAAATCCCTGAAATAGACAGTTAGACAGCTTTAATAATACAAAGTGATCATTAAGTAAGGAATAACTGATGATGAGCTGTTGAATTATTTGAAAATAATGCACATACTACATTATACTAGTAATCACATCTAAAAACCCTGTGCAAATGTTGTATTTCAAGACATTTGTTAAGTTTTGTAATCAAATTTGTACATAATCAAATTTATATATTCTTTCTTTGGCTCTCGGCAAAGGCGGTCACACTTTTTTCCTCTCCCTCCCATATCTCTCCTCTCTGGCTCCTCTTGTCTAGTCTTTTTCTATCTCTGAGGCTCTCCTTGCCCTGCTCTCCAAACAAATAAGGAGTTATGGATTTGATCAACTGGTCTCTGAACGCAATTGACACCATCTTCTCGACGAGAAGTTTGGGTTCGGGGGAACCCAACTGTCCTGCAGGGAGGTTCGCAGCTGGATACATGATGGATAGGTGGGAGAAATGGCGCGTCTTGTGCCTGGCCGCTCTGTCCCTGGAGGACATTGAAGATATCTATTTATTTTGAACTTTGATAAGAGGGTTTCTGCTGATGGGCTTATGCGGGGCCCTGGGGTATCGACGATTGATGAAAGTGGTCAGTGCAGCTCAAAACCCCACCAAGCTGGCCAGCTGAATTAAAATGGTGGCGAGCAGGGTTGTTGGTAATCAGACAGTGGCATTAGACTGCAAATTGGAAAACATCAGGGAGAAACTAGCAGCGTTGCAATATGATTTGGTCAGACCTGGAGACCAGTGACGGACATTAGATACCTGCGAGATTGGCAGATATTGATACAAATTGAAAAACTTTTCTTCTCTTTCGTCTTCCCTGTGACTCTCTTGCCAGACGGCCTCGCCTGAAGACAAACAACTTCCCCCAGAGAGCAAGATAAGGAGATGCTCAAAATTCCTGCTCCCTGTTCTAAGGACACCTGTGAGACTCACAGGCTTATACACACACATACACAGCTACAGACAGACAATCACTACGTAACCCCCACATCCCACGCCTTCGTGTGCTTTCACCCACCGGTGTGGGTAGGCGGGTCTGTGACCAGCGCCCCCTGGCTGCAGGACCAGATGGCTGCCGCCTTTATCGGACTATAATCACATCCTCTGTTTCCAGTGGCGGCTGGTCAATAGAGGGCCCTGGGGCGCCGCCCCCTTCAAGTTAGGCCCCTTTAATATGTTAATGTTTATTATCACAAATATTCACAAAATAAATTGATTTAATTATAACATTCTAACATTTATTGTAGTCATACTGACATTTATTGGAAAAAAAATGAATGAACAATATTTTTTCATATGTGTACGGGGACCCGGACTAATGTGTGTCTATGTAGGTACACAAACTTTTGCAATGCACGTGATATGACAATAAGCTCTAATTGGCCTGTTTTAAATTGTCTTTGGGGCGCAGCGCTCTGCGCCCCAAACCCTCCCATTTTTGTTGTTAGAACGAATCATATTTGTTTTTATATGATTGGCCTTATGTGATTGGACCATTCTCACCAAAGAGCTTAGAATGTAATTTCTCGAGATGAAGGAAAATTCTGTTGTATCTTTGCAAAGATATCCGTTCACAAGGCGTTTGGATGAAGAAAAACCAGGACCAGATTGGCCTTCTTTGCAAATTCACCAGTAGTCAAGTGATCGCGAGCGCGCGTATATTCAGGGCTTTTCCAGCACTTGTTATGACAAACGGAGTTGGCTGGCAGGTTGTGATGCAAGTCATGCCTTTTACTATTTCCGTGTTTGCTGTTTCAAACAGCATGACGCAAGAGAGGCTGAATGCCTTGGCCATGCTGTCAATAGAGAAGGTGACTGAGATGACTGACGTTAACCAAAAGGTCACTGAGAAATTTGCAAGCCAGAAAGAAAGGAGAGCTTTCCCTTCTGATCTCACATTGCCCTACTTCAACGACAGTCTGAGAGAGGTTTTTATTCCGCCCTCCTTTTTCCTAATGTATCTTATTTCCTCTTTCTAAAAGCTACCTCTCGTCTGACCTGTCTTCCCCTGAAATGTGTGATGTATTGTTCGGGGGGTCCAATTTCACTGCATGTAAAAGTGTATGTGACAAATAAAAGATTTTCATCATCATCAAAGCTCAAAATCTGCCTGAAACTACTTTAGATGTGCGTTTATATGAAAAGAACAGCACACCTTTAGAATGTTCGTCAGCTAATCAGAATCATTTAACAAAACTGCCCCCAAGTAAATACACTACATAGAGATCCATAGCAAACCATTTGATGGCATAAGCTGTTAGCTAGTTAGCTCAATACACAGATTCCTAATCAAATACACTAATAAACAAACCTTTTTTCCAGGTCGTAGATGGAATATGATGCAGTGTAGGTGTGTCTCCATAGCTGGTAAAGAGACAGTCATCATTAAAAATTTAGAGGACAGCATCAGATGATAAATGATTGATTAAGCATCAAAGAGTTTTATTGATTACCTTAGTGTAGTTGCTCAGAAAACAGACGTATTTTCGATCGGCTGACACCAGGTAATCAAACGCTGCCACACGGGCCTGATAACAAAAGAAAAGATCAAAAAAAGACAACTGCTGTACATTTATATTTATATTTATATTTATATATATATATATATATATATATATATATATATATATATATATATATATATATATATATATGAATATGATATGAATATAATTTCACAAAAGATGACCTAAACAACTCTACGTGTAAAGAGTTCATACATCTGCATAAGACATCAACATTTTGTAAGCATAGATGAATACAATAGAACAAAGTTTTTTTTTTATTGTTTGGCATTTTATGGTTTCCTTTGGAGTCTAAGAACATAAATTCAGCATTAATCAGATAACATTGTATTGTCTTCATTGTATAAATAATTAAATACAATTGAATCTTTGTTAAATCTCTAAACTTTAAAACAAAAATTTCTTGGTTTATATTCGCCCGATATCTTAGTTGCAGTTCCTTTAAACACATCCAAATGAGAATCTTTCTCTCTATTAGGGTTCAAATTTGCGATGACTCCACAAATCATGTTCTGAAATGTAGTTCCTGGTCATTGTTCATTCATTCATTTTCTTGTCGGCTTTGTCCCTTGCGGGGTCGCCACAGCGGAATGAACCGCCAACTTATCCAGCACGATTTTACGCAGCGGATGCCCTTCCAGCCGCAACCCATCTCTGGGAACTTCCACACACACATTCACACTCATACACTATGGACAATTTAGCTTACCCAATTCACCTGTACTGCATGTCTTTGGACTGTGGGGGAAACCGGACACCCGGAGGAAACACACGCGAACGCAGGGAGAACATGCAAACTCCACACAGAAACGCCAACTGACCCAGCCCAGCCGAGGTTCGAACCTGCGACCCAGCGACGTTCTTGCTGTGAGGCAACAGCACTACCTACTGCGCCACTGCGTTGCCTCCTGGTCATTGTAAATAACACAACTCAACATTGCAGATCCTGCATACTGTAATCATTGCAGATCCTGTGACTGTTGCATATTGATGCTAAAACAATATATTGTGCAGGCCTAATATATATATATATATATATATATATATATATATATATATATATATATATATATATATATATATATATATATATAGACACTAGTATTCAGCTTAAACTGACATTTAAAGACTTAACTAGGTTAATCAGGTTAACTAGGCAGGTTAGGGTAATTAGGCAAGTTATTGTATAATGATGGTTTGTTCTGTAGACTAATAACAAATATAGCATAAAGGGGCTAATAATTTTGACCTTAAAATGTTTTTTTAAATGTTTTTTTATTAAAAACTGCTTTTATTCTAGCGGAAATAAAACAAATAAGACTTCCTCCAGAAGAAAAAACATTATCAGACATACTGTAAAACTTTCCTTGCTCTGTTAAACATCATTTGGGAAATATTTAAAAAAGAAAAAGAAAATTCAAAGGGGACTTATACCCACATTTCATATTCCTAAAAGTAAAGATCATCTTACAAATATCTGTTGGTTCACAAATTCATTTCCGTTTCCTGTAGTGGCGTTGAACAGAAACACTGATCCTTCTCCAGTCTTGTGAAAATACTCATCATCTGCAGGAGAAATAGTGCAGCAAATGATTGATTTCATTATAAACCACATCAATATACACTCTCAAAGGTGTATTTACAAAAAGTACCAGGTGTTTTGTAAGGACAACAGTATATGAATTTGAACTTTTAGGAATGTACCAAAAAGTATCAATGTACGTTTTACAGCTAGGCATGGGCCGGTATAAGTTTGTGAAGGTATGATAACCTTAGATAAAAATATCACAGTTTCACAATATCAAGGTATTGTGATTACAGCCCTAAAATAAGTTCTTTTTACATGTCTTAGTAAAAAAAACAACACATTTTCCCCATTGAACACAATATACAGCATTTCATTTTACATTTTTTCAATTGACAATTCACATTTATAATATTTTAACAGTAAACATGTCTGACTAAATAATTAACACAAATCATTGACTTCTGCTGGCTTCATTATTTAAAAAACACATTAAAAAAAACCTTACATATACCTTAGGACTGGTATAACAGAAGATTTTTGCGGTTTTAAAACCTTGCAACCATGCCTAATTCATCCATGCTTAACATTTTTGTATTATGTATTTATTTGTATTCCAATCAGTAATTCTCTGAGTATCATAATCTAAATTTGGCATGCAAATAAATGCAGTTTATACCTGAAACCCATCGCATGTTATATGATTTGGTTCTTCCAGTGCCATTGAAGTAATCTTCGAGAGTAAAAGTCTTCTGAGGCTCACTTTTATCCTCTGAAAGACATATCATTTCACATATTTTTATTTAATTTAAATAAATATTTAAATACAACAGAAAACAACAAGAAAAAATACAAGATTTTACACATTATTTTATGATAAAACATTGGTGAATATCCCTTTAAGTGAGTTTACTTCCTAAAAAACAATCTGCAGTCATTAAAAGCATAACAGTCGAATAAAATGTGTTTAACAGGGAGAGGAATTTGGCAAAACAAACAATGAGTAGGTCTTCTCACATAGATAGATAGATAGATAGATAGATAGATAGATAGATAGATAGATAGATAGATAGATAGATAGATAGATAGATAGATAGATATAATTTCATTATATATATGTTGTACAACACATGTATGTGCATTAGAAAGCACAATGAAGACCCTGTACAAAGTTCAGATTGAGAATGATAATGGCTCAGATAAGAGCTGCTAAATGTCCTGCGTCTGAAAACACTGATGTCAGCACTTCTGCAACCAATCAGCTGTGACGTGCTAACTATAACTAACATTAGCCTACTTCATCGAGTTATAACCCATAAAACATGACTAACAGTTTGACATTTACACGTTTAACATGAAGCCATGCGCAGGAATAGTCAACACTAGTATAGACGTCTCCACATGAACGCGCGCGGATTAAATGTAATAATAATCCATATGAAATCGCTTACCTTTGAGGAGAATGGCTGTGGGAACGGCTATTAAAACAACGATCACCACGACTCCAAATGCTGCTAAAAGCCACTTTCCAATCTCCTGAAACATGACAAGAAAACACAGATTTAAACCAGTAGTGCACTTAACAACACGATACTCTCTAAATGCGCTTTTACGCACAGCTGTCTATCAGTTAAAACGTACTTTTACAAAGTGTACACACAATATTTGTACTATGAAGCACTTACTGACCATCTTAAGAGTGAAATGTGAAAGCCTCGGTTCTGAATTCCGTTATTATCCAGCACAACTCGGTTTGTCTGTTGCGCGCGGACGCTCCCGACAGTTTATCAGAGCAGCAGGAGTGTTAAATATTACCTCAACTTTGCTTGTTAAGGAAACAATAAACTGGCGACTGATTAAAGTTCGCATTCCTGTTATAATCAGCGAATCACTCATTTCTGCTTGTCAACAACTAATGAAGCAAATTCCTCTAAATCCTCTCGTTTGACTCGCATCACCTCACAACATGACAGCATGATGTTTCATTTTTACATTTGTATTATTAAATGCCCAGCATCTGAATGATTGTTATTATTACAAGCCGTGTGAGAAGCACGCCAGAACCGTGTGTGTTGTTGTCTGTGATTCGCGAATTGTTCTTTTGAATCGATTCCCTCGAAGTGACTTACAAAGGATTTGTGTAATATCGTGTTATTGTCTAAACAATCTTTGAATTATTGATAATGTTTTTAATTAGTTTTGATAATTAACATCTAGTAATTATCAAGTAATCTTAAAAAAAAAAAAACACTATTCTGTGGTATGGCGAAATTGTTAAGTGTGTTTTGGAATATTATGTATGCAGTATGTCATTAGCCTTTTAGCCAAAAGTTGTAAACAGCTATTTTAGCTTTAGTTTACATCTGTGGACACTTTTCAGTGTTATTGATGAATCAATCTTCTTACTTAAAACAGGAAAAGGTCCGCCCACATTCGCATGTGACGTCAGAAACCACGCCCCTCTCCAGAACAAGTCAAAAAGGTAGGCTATTTATTATATTCTCCAATAAGTACCGATTAAACTAATAATAGCGGTTTATCTGGGATAGTAAATAATTAATTAATAATAATAATAAATCACAAATTTTAAAATAGCAAATAATAAATTGGAAATAAGTGTGTCACTGTGGCGCAGTGGGTAGTACGATCGCCTCACAGCAAGAAGGTCGCTGGTTTGAGCCTCGACTGGATCAGTTGGCTTTACTGTGTAGAGCATGTTCTCCCCGTGTTCGTGTAGGTTTCCTCCGAGTGCTCTGGTTTCGCCCACAAGTCCAAAGACATGCGCTATAGGCGAATTGGGCAAGTTGGTGGTTCATTCCGCTGTGGCGACCCCCGATTAATAAAGCGACTAAGCAGAAAAGAAAATGAATGAATGAATGAAATTGGAAATAAATGTTACGTTACTGTTTTTGACTGTTTGCCGCCATCTTGCGACTGAATAATTATATGTCGGCATGAAATGATAATTTGCTCTTCTTATTTTTATATTTACATAATAGTGTTTTTTTTATTAATGATATATCTGTGCTCTTTTTTTTTGTAAACATTAATTTGCCCTCATAATCTTTTATCAAATACCATAACATTCCCTGTCCTCCTGAAATGACTTTTCTTCATTTCTGGTCACATGGAATGCCTTTAGGGTGGGGCTATCAGGACGTGACTCTTTTCTGTGCTGCTTTCGACCATTCATCTTCCTTCATTTTGTTAGCAACACTCATCTCCGACGATCCAATCAGTTCCTAAAGAGGAAATAGTTTGTGTGTAATTGTTTAGTTTTGTGGCAAGTAGTTGTGTAATAAGTTGAATTATCTACACAGAATAAAGCCCTTCAGTCTCATACAACAACTTGTGATAAGTCAGCTTTATTTTGCGATTAATAAATGTCTGCATGTACATTATCCCTTACTTAACATACAATCTTTAGGCAATGGCACTAAATATATAATAATAAGTTGCTTATTCCTTGACATATATAGATTCCTGGCCACCTCATTTTATCATAATCCCGTGAGTTAATACGTCATGACCACACCAAAAGTAATTGAACAACATGCATGGAGACTATTTAATATGAAAGTGGTATATTTGGGCATGGGCGTGGCATCTGACATCACACTTGGACACCCACTGCAGGCTGAAGCTTGTTAACACTTTTACTAAAGCCGCAGTCACTGCCCCATAGACTTCCATTCATACACAAGGGAATGCAACAGACCGGAAACGCAAGCTCGTGCTACAAGTTTCACAGTTCGCTGCATTGGAAAGTTCAAGCTTGGTGAACTCCAGCCTGATCTCACGAGGAAACGTAAGTATTTTACGTTTTGTCAGTTTAGTGGCTAATTCGTACGAATTCGTACGAGTTCAGTCGTACAAAAATGTACAATTTTAAAAAGGAGGCGTGGCACCCAACCCCACCCCTAACCCCAACCGTCATTGGGTGATGAGCAAATCGTACTAAATTGTACGAATTAGATTGATTAGATTCATGCGAATTAGCCACTAAATCAAAAAGTTACGAATTGCAGTGAGATTGCGTTGTGAACTCTGACCTGCAAAATCATATCATGTAATTGCATGAGACCAATCGAAGATCAAAACATGACCTCTCTGTACAGAAATTTTAAATATGGAGCATAAATATCTAATCATCTTGTTTAATCCCGCCCCTTTTCGCATGCTCAAACTCTAGTGTGACCACAGCATTAGAGAAAACATTTTTAACAACAAAATTTGAACATTTCAATCATTGAATGCTATATAAAGACATTTTTAATTCTTTAATTATCACATAGAATTAAAAGAATTAAAAATGTATTTTATATAGCATTCAATTCTTGAAATGTGAAAATTTAACCATTGTTTTGCTACCAATGGATGATATTTGTTATTGTTAACTATGGTAAAACTACACATTTTTTTGTTAAGGATGCTAAACGCTAATAAATAATAGTGCTATATAAGAAGATAATTCACATATTTTATTTAACAATCAGCTCAAAACAGAGGTGTAACATTTTTTTTCAACTTATAAATGAAGTTTTTTTTTTTTTAATTTAAATTATGTGTGTGTAATCTCAGAGGAAGCCAGCATTCCCTCGCACATAACGGCCTGTTTTCTGACAGTTTTACAGCAGGGCCAATATTTGCCTCTGAGGCCATAAAATTTATGACGGTCATTGATAAAGCAAATAATAAATAATGCGTAAAGGGGACACAGGCGCACTTCCTCAAGTTGTTTCGAAGCAGATGAAGCGTGTGTTTGACCTCACTATTGCATCCCTATGATGAAAACAAGTTTGCTTATTTAAAATGTCATTTGAACATCGGTAATTTATTAAAATCTTCAACAGCTATGCTAGAAATCATGCGGGTCATATTAGAAATGAGATACTTGCTTGGGTTTATTTTATATAAACAGTTCAATTAAGTCAGAACATTTATTCCTAAATATTATGATTCAGAGTCATGATGAACCCTTCGTTTGGCGTAAATCATGATGTATTACTTTGATTTTTGTTCCTGTGTTCCTTTAAAAAAAAAAAAGTCAGAGCGTATTTATTTATTTTGGTGTCTAAGCATATGCTTCCTTTGGGTGTGGTGTTTGATGCCATTTCATAACTGTGGATTGCAGTCGTGCACTGTGTAGTTGTGGTTTGTTGCGAGTCAATGACTGTTTACGGTGTATGATTTAAAGCCACAGACCAAAGAACAACTGCTGGACAACTAGCCAGAGGGAAATACCAGAGAAGATTTTCCTAGCAGTATTTAATGTCTAAACAGCTTCTTGGAAGTGTAATAGTGTATATTTATGTTATGAATTTGATGGATTGTTTATGCTTAACACACATGAAGCGCATTCAGTGTTTAAACTGAATCATGAATGATAGCAATGATTATATATCCACCTTATTAATAAAAGGAGGGGTGGAAGGCCATTGCAACTTACATGTGTCGATACTTCCAGTTTCGTTCACTTTTTTGCTGTACAAAACAGCTCATTATGATGATTAATGTTGCAAACCAATATTTTCTTATAGATCAGCATATGCTTTACACAGCGGATGCCCTTCCAGCTGCAACCCAGTACTGGGAAACACCCATAAACACTCATACACTATGGCCAATTTAGTTTATGATGGAAACCGGAGCACCCGGAGGAAACTCACACGAACACGGGGAGAACATGCAAACTCCTCACAGAAAAGCCAGCTGACCCAGCCAGGACTCGAAATAGCAACCTTTTTAGTGTGAGGTGACAGTGCTAAGCACTGAGCCACCGTGTCGCCTATTTTCTTATCATAATATTTTAATTTCCATGTATTCATACTGGTTTGTAGAGCAAACAGTTTGAGTGATTACTGCCATTTGTTATTGCTAGTCATGTATACATTTACAGACCAGTATATACATAGTTAAAGGTTCTCTATAGAGAAAAGCAGGATATACCAAGGCATAGTCGAATAATAAGAGATAGGGATGTCCCAATCAGGTTTTTTTGCCCTCGAGTCCAAATCATTTGATTTTGAGTATCTACCGATACCGAAACATGATCCGATACTTCTATAATACAGAAAGAAAAATTTTATTTTATTTAATTCACCTTATTTTAACATTCAACAACTCTGTTACCAAACAGGGCACTTCTGTGAGGAAGCTTGAACAATCAAGTACTAAATAACATCAATTCTTCACTTTTGCACTGCACTATATCCCATGACGCACCATATATATATTCAAGTCCTGATCGGGAAGTAAAGTCCGATTCCGATCAAGTCCGAAACCGTGTGATCGGGCCCAATTTTCGATCATGTGTCAGATCTGGACATCCCTAATAAGAAATCAGTATATATAAATAACCATACCGTGAGCCTCAGACACCGTTGCTTCCTCGTTCTCATGTAAATTCCACAAGCCCCCTGTGGACAAAAGGCCAATCAGAACACAAAGCAGACTGTTGCATGATTCATGCGGCACACCCTCATCATCATTATAAATGTTGAGTTTTAGGAAGCACAAATGAACGCTGTAGTCTCCATAGACTACCTTCTTCTGTGACACTTCACATTTTCAATTTTTAATACGATCTCACAGCAATTCGGAACTTTTTGATTTAGTGCCTAATTCGTACAATTTAGTACAATTTGCTAATCCCCCAATGACGGTTGGGTTTAGGGGCAAGGTTGGGTGCCACGCCTCCTTTTTTAAATCGTACATTTTCGTACAACCAAACTTGTACAAATTTACCACTAAACTGACAAAACGTAAAATAGTTACGTTTCCTCGTGAGATCCGGCTGATTTTTGACACAGATAATGTTAGCCTTGTTTTAAATCTGCCGCTATGCTGATGCAAAGGCGTTTGTAGCTCCACCCTCTTTTGAAAAGAGCACAATCTCATTTGAATTTAAAGTGACAGTCACCAAAATGGCACAATTTGGATCAAAGCCTAAAAGGGGCAGTTTCAAAGAGTTGTAAAACATTATTTGTGAGGTAAACTTCACAATACTCTAGGGACACCAAAGACTTATTTTACATTTCATAAAAAGGGACATAATAAGTCTCCTTTAACTTATTTTACTAACTTAACTATTATTATATATTAAAATAAGTTAATAAGGTTTCGACTTTCTTTTTTAACTATACAAATTTGATGTTTTTCGTCAGTTTAATTGGAGCAAGCTGAAATGACTTGTAACGTTCAGAACAATTGATTTACAGTGTGTATTCCCTTTCTTTAAAGAACTCAAGATAACATACCACACAAGATAGCATGAGATTACTAAGGGCAATGTGCTCTTTTTTTCCATCGCCAAGAGCTGTAAAATGAGAGCGATTAGAGATTTCAGGAAATATTTTTATAGTATAAGAGTGAAAGGTCACATCTATATGTTCAGGACAGGCGTTTACTGTAATTACGAAGCTAATTTTTGCATTTTGTACCTCTCAGGCAGGATGACTTCAGTTTTGACCAATCAGAGCGAAGCGTTGTGATGTTCCTGACGTCAGAGAAAAATCTCCTACAATAAAGAGACCGACAAGACGTGATGTCACAGAAAACAGCCGGAAACATTAAAAAAAGATGTGAGGCTTTTTTTAACCTGTTTACAACTATCTTTGGAAGTGCATCTTAAAATCTGTCGCACAATTTAAGTATGGCAGTAATTGGAAAAAGAAAGTAAATCATGATATTTTCCCCAAAATTAAACTAAATGAAAGTTAATGCTAAAGGAAACTTCAAAGCGTGTTATTTTCCATATCAGCGGATCTTCAGAAATCATTTAACAGCAGACAACAAGGGTTTAAAAGCCCTTTAAAAGCTCAACAAACATCATAGTGTCTTCTTTATTGACTGAGCTTTATCTGGCTCATCTGCCACACAGCAGACTTCCTCAGCAAACAAACACACACATACACACACACTCCGTTCAATTCAATCCGGTTTAATGCAGCGCAAGGCCTCGTACAAGTGTGGCACGTACCAAATCGATGCCACTTTTAACAGGTGACGTGTTTTAACAACATTTCTAGCATCATTGAATATTTGACAACAGTTAATGACGTTTTGGGTAGCTTATTTAAAATAAAAAACACTTTATGTCAATAATAACATTTACGAGTCAACAAAAGTGCTCTAATAGTTGATAAAATTATGCAATTGTAGATGATTATGTTATAAGTTCTCAAATTGTTGGTTCATTTGAAATATCGGAGAGCCTGAGGACTGGAAATGTCCTTGCTAGAGTTTTTGATTGGTTTGACAGGATGTGGTTTATCTGTTATAAAACTGGACACATGTTTATACAAGATAAGGGTCAGTTTCACGATAAGCATCTGAGGTTTAATGCATCAAGAGCATAGAGAGAAGAGGGAAAAAAAAAATTAAAAAGAGAGAGTTTGGCTTCCCACATCATAACAAATGGCTGCATAATGCTCACAAACAATATTTTAACCTTTATTTCTTACATTAAAAATGATTTATGTGAATTTCTAGTTTGTGTTCAGTGACAAAAATACATAAAGGAAAGCATACCATTGTTTGCATGTTATTTTTTGTTTTGTTATTTGGCATGTGCAAACTTTAGACTTGTTTAAATGTTTTTTTAATGAATTCATACATATAAAAACACTATTATTCACTAACTTTCTCCAGCACTGTATCAAATTATTATTTATTACAATTGCAGTAGATTTGTCATATCTTTATTCGGTACATACATTAAGTAATAATTATATTAAATTGTATTTATTTTAGAAGTAAATTATACAATATAATTAATTATGCCCGTTTCATATATATATGAAGAGTTCAGATGCAAAAACCTCTAAGTGCCCTCTGAAATTTCCATCGAAAATGAGCATTATTCTCATCCTTTGTTTATGTTGAGATATTTCACTTTAAAGTCTGGGAAAAGGACTTATTCTTTGCCATAAAAGTGACGTTACTGAACATACACACAGGAGCCTGATAAAAATACCCATTTTAGAGGAAAATTTCAGACGGCATTTAGAGGTTTTTGCATCTAAACTCTTCATATTTACACACGTGTATACTGTGTATATGTATGCATGTATGTATGTACACACACACACACACACACACACACACACACACACACACACACACACACACACACACACACATACATACATACATACATACATGTGTATATATATATATATATATTAGGGCTGTCAAATTAATCGTTTCTTCGGTGCACCGCGATGCAGATGGGGACAATTCGATATCGGTTCAGATCATAACCGGTTATTACGCACTGACGTCATTTATCCCCTATGCGCAATGTCACGGTAGAATACTATGGCAAAGGAGGCGAGGGTGAGTAAATAAAATACTCCTACTACTTAAAAAGCAGATCTTTCACTGACACTGAGGAATGGTAAAGCACGAGCTGCTATTTCACTACTAGGGAGAAATGCTGTTCCATCTCTGCCCCTCTCTCTCTCACACACACTTTGGGCATTTGACCCGCCGTTGGCATGTTCGTGAGGTAAATTTTCCTTTCTCTCGGCTGTTGAAACGATACTTGTGGATCCAGAAACATGCGTGCCTGTGGTGCGAGTTTGTTGTATTGTATTTATTCTATTACAGATTACCTGATAACCGCGTATTATGCGCATATAGACTGACCCGCGGCTGTTTTTCCCGCGTCACTCATGGGTGAACAGCGCTTTCGTTTCTAAAGCCAAGCGCAGCCCTTTCTGTTGAGCGGGTGAAGACAATGACCAATCATAGTGGTGTAAGATCCTGCCAGCGCTAAAAAAGCAAGCGGGATAATATTTACATTAGTTTATTTTGTTATGAATGCTCATGTTGTTCTGTGCATGTATTGGGGTTTTGTCTAAAACATTCACAAAGAGTGTTTTTTTTTGAGCAGGTAAAATTAAAGGTACAGTTCATGTATCTTACTGCCTGTATAAAAAGGACAAAATTGTATTACAAGTAATATATAAATATACACATATTTTAAAGAAAACTATTTTTAATGAAAAAAAATCTAATTATGTATAGAAAGCATCGTCAATGCACCGAGATATCGAATTGAACCGAATCGATGACATGATAACCGTAACCGAACCGTGAGACCAGTGTAGGTTCACACCCCTAATATATATATATATATATATATATATATATATATATATATATATATATATATATATATATATATATATATATATATACACACACACATTCATTCATACACACACACACACACACAATAATATTTACTATTTTATATATATATATATATATATATATATATATATATATATATATATATATATATATATATATATATATATATATATATATATATATATAAAATATTTGTAATGGTAATCATAATAACAGCACATCATAAGTGTTTAAAAACATCAATCCATTAAGTGAAAATAAAAAGAGATGCGGTCAAAATAGATGTAATTCATCATAAATTCACATTATTATTATTATTATTATTATTGCAGTCCTGTATAACAGCACCACCTGCAGCTCAAGCAGTGACCTGAACAAACCCAAACATACAAACCCAAAACCACCACCATAGACCTGTTAAAAACATAATTTAATCACCTTCAATATATTTAACAAAACCCAAATACACCTCATTAAAAATAAAAACAGCTCTACCCAATGTTTCCTCATTGTTTGCTCTTACAGTTCAGTTTTGTTCTTCACAGCTCTGTAAACATGAATGTCCCTCTGAGAGTCATAATGGACTTCCTGCACAGAAAACCTCCGCCGGAGCTCCATCAGAAAACGCTCGTCTCGCTCATATCGAATCCTACAGGACAACAACACCACCGTATCTTCTGAACTCAGGTGTTCGAGAGTCTGCAAAAGTGCAGGAAACGTCTCCTCCAGGTAAACTATATCGGCTCCCAGAATTAAATCAAAGCCGCCTTGAGGATACAGATCTAGATTCTCACCCCAGGTCAGTTCAGATACCTGTACTGCCCCCTGCTGGCCTGGAGGAATGTTTTCGTGTACATTGGCGGTCAGAAACTCCAGCGCAGGCTCTCGGTCTGTGATTGTAACATTGGATCCTGGAGAACATACAGTATATTGATAAAAATGATGCTGAAATGTAAAGAGTGTTGAAATATCATTCATCCTTACCCAGCAGAGCTGCTACGATGCCCACCAAACCAGTGCCGGCTCCCAGCTCAATAACCCTCTTTCCTTTCAGATCCACCTTTCCCATCTCCATGAACATGCAGAGCACCACTGCCTGGAAAATAAACAGGGATAGGCTAAGGATTTGAGACTAAAAATGTATAAAGTTGTGATAGTTAATGGATTAAATCACATTAGGATTCAAACTTGCAACCTTTCTTTAACCCATCCAGATCTGTAACCATTAAAACCCCAGATGAGATCAGATTATGAAATTAAGGCTACATCTACAGTAAAACACAATGTTTGCATGACAGCAATTTAAAATAACACAATAAAAATTAAACTCATCATCAACCAACAATGATGTTCAGGGGACACAAAAACGCGAACGTAATCCTTAATCATCCGTAATCCCTATAATCATGTTTGCGTCAAATACAAAAAGTGATGTTGTTAAAATGTAGACGTCACACGCACCTGTATTTACGAGTTCTAAGTATCTGAAAATGACAACAACAATACTGGAATACAGAGCATTATCTATGCAGTGTTACTTTACAAACATATCGCCACTTACTGCCCTGGCATGCACAATACAGTGTTTTTAGTTATTTTCATCGGCTTTTATGAATAGAGATCATTTTGATTATGATGCCCTCTATAAACCAAATTTTTCAAAATATTTCATTTTTAGTGCGGGAGACTATTGTAGATCTTTAAGGGTGCTTTCACACTTAGACTTTTGTTTCGGAACCTGCCACGTTTCCCCAGTTAGCGCGGTTCATTTGGCATACGTGAATCCAGTAATTTTACTCAGATCCACGGCAAAACAATTGGTCTGGGATCACAAATACGAAACTGAAAGCATGCTGAACTATTAACGAGAGCCGTTTATCCATTAAGAAAATTGACTGAACAGCAGTCTTGGTTTATCTGTTATTTCTCTCTACAATGTAAAGCCTGTAATGCATAATTCTAGCCAATGGTTATGTATGAAAAAGTCTTACCTCCGATTTATATTTGGTGATGATGTCTGTGGGTGTCACCATTCAAAATTAAGGCTCAGCTTTTCTCTTATAATGTCTTATTGCTCATTTTCATAAATTAAAATAAGGACGCATGACAGCCGAGCAGGACTCTGCAAAATAAACCCTGAAACTCTGACCAATGTGAGGAGAGTTTACTCGCACGTGACTTGTTTTAGCTATTTTGGTCCGTTTAGAAACTTTGCAGTGTGAAAGCAAACCTCACCTGAATAGAGTCTCATGAGACACTACTCTCTTAAAAACAAGGATGTCGTGTTGCACATTGTACTGATAGATATCTTTACTGGTATCGTTGCTATTGTCTGTGCACTTTTACAGTGTTGCTAAAAATAAATACTAAATTACCATCTACATATTACATTCAAGTAAAAGTACTGTCCTATATCAAAACGTGGTCAGGTGCATTCACATTGGGGCTGCAAGATACAGAGGAAAAACGATACTGCGATATGTGATGCTATTGTTGAGCGTTGCGATAACCATATTTCTTATTATGATATAACTAACTTTAAAAAGCGCTATTTTATAAAATAGATAAATAATTTATGGTGGCAACATGGTGGCTCAGTAGTTAGCACTGTCGCCTCACAGCAAGAAGGTCGCAGGTTCGAGCCTCGGCTGGGTCAATTGGCGTTTCTGTGTGGAGTTTGCATGTTCTCCCCATGTTCACGTGGGTTTCCTCCGGGTGCTCCGGTTTCCCCCACAGGCCAAAGACATGTAGTATAGGTGAATTGTGTAAGCTAAATTGTCCATAGTGTATGTGTGTGAATGAGTGTGTATATGGGTGTTTTCCAGTGATGGGTTGCAGCTGGAAGGGCATCCACTGTGTAAAACATATGCTGGAAAAGTTAGCGGGTTAATCCACTGTGGCGACCTCTGATTAATAAAGGGACTAAGCTGAAAAGTAAATGAATAAATGATCAACTCTGCGATATGGATACTGCATATTATCATGACCAACTATAATTATTCAATATATGGTGCATTCGTAATTCACACCATGTGATAATTATAGTAATTACGACATTTCAACTTGTAAAAAGTCCTTTTAGCTTTTAAAATCATTCATTCAGCTAATAAATGAAGAGTGAGGATTTTTATGCCTCGTCTGGCAACATTTAACGCATGTAGATCAACATCAATGTTTGCGATATTTCAGAGTGGACATGCATGAAAACTCCTCTATCCGTGTGAACACAGAGAGCATTTACAAATGAAATTGGATTCTAAATCCACCAAATGTGCAAAACACTTAATTTGTGCTGTGTCATTCGTGCAAATCGCACCACAGGATGTCCATTCGCATCTTTGCATTAACATACAAATCTCTCGCATTTGACACTTTATTCGTGCCTGGTGTGAACACACCCTAACACTTGGCCATAGACACAACAACCACAGAAACATTTCAGCAGCTGTATGATGGAGCTGTATGATGACTGTTCAAAGATGCATCAATTACGTGAGGTTTGTTAAAATGGCCTAAGAATCGTCAGTCACTGCAATGCCCCCTGCCAATTTGAGTTTCAGACCCCCTGGTCTATATTTAACACATACAGAAAAATGTATATGTTTGCAGATATTTCAGAGTGGACATGCAGGACAACTCCTCTTTCTCTGTGAACAGAAAGCATTTAAACACGACACTGGATCCGGATTAAAGTTGGGGTAGTGTGAACTTACAGCGTCCCAAACCACAGCAGCGACACCCAATCGCTTCCAGTCCTGACTGAGTCTGATCCTGTGATTGGCCAGAGTGAATTCAGCTGAAGACTGATGCAGTTTTGACAGAGCAGGAAGAACATTCTCATCATAAGGAACCAAAGCCATCCCGAGCTGATAAAATGTCTGAAAAGACCAACACATTGTTCATAACAATAAAAGTTGTATCTGATATCTAATGTCGTATGATCTTAGGCATGATATACATACCTGTTTTGTAAATCCAAAGAGTTAACAGTTCCTTACTATGTTACGTTTTCAATTCGATTGCTTATATTGCAAAGGAAATGAGAGGAAAATCCGACACACACTGTTTTGTAAACAAGAAACACCCCAGCATGGTCCTTCCAGCGATCTGTTGTTCGGCCGCTTTTACTGCTGTTCATCGCGACTCATTTGCGCCATCTGATGGTTGGGCGTGTAATTGCTATTTATAAACATCCCATGAGTAAATTGAAGGACTTACTAAAGGTGATAAAACATAATTCATAGTAAATAATATAGTGTTTTGAACCATACTATAGTAAAGTGATTTATATATATATCTTCCCAACGACAGAGGAGGTTTACGAGTGCCTAATTTGCAGTGGTACTATTGGTCTGCCCAACTAGCTAACGCCACCTATTGGTTTTCACCTCAACAACTGTCTTGGGTACAAATAGAATTAAAGATAGCAAAAGAGATGGATATGGAGATGTATTTGTACTCCGATTCATATAAAAATTAAAAAAAAAGACCACTAAAAATCAATTTGTTAAAAACACCTTAACGGTATGGAATGATGCTCAGTGTTCATTAGAAAAAGTCCCAAGTCTTTCTTATTTTTCCCCTATCTGGGGAAACAAAGATTTTAAACCAGCGAAAAATGATTTTGGCTTTAAACAGTGGGCATTAAAAGGTATCAGAAAGATAGGGGACTTATTCAAAGGAGGAACACTAATGTCCTTTAAAGACCTTAATGAAAAATTTGGAATCCCAACGACGCATTTTTTTTTAAAATACTTAAATTAG
This sequence comes from Danio kyathit, assembly GCA_903798195.1. NCBI lineage: Eukaryota > Metazoa > Chordata > Actinopteri > Cypriniformes > Danionidae > Danio > Danio kyathit. Next base: position 18,252,445 of record LR812540.1, read on the forward strand.
CAGCTATATTAATGTAAAGCAAAACTACTCATTAGCTAGACCTCTACAAACTGAATTAGAAAAAAATATGTTTTATCAGAATCCTACGACAAATTATATTTCATTGTTTTATAGCAGGGCAACGCAGTGGCGCAGTAGGTAGTGCTGTTGCCTCACAGCAAGAACGTCGCTGGGTCGCAGGTTCGAACCTCGGCTGGGCTGGGTCAGTTGGCGTTTCTGTGTGGAGTTTGCATGTTCTCCCTGCGTTCGCGTGGGTTTCCTCCGGGTGCTCCGGTTTCCCCCACAGTCCAAAGACATGCAGTACAGGTGAATTGGGTATGCTAAATTGTCCGTAGTGTATGAGTGTGAATGTGTGTGTGTGGAAATTCCCAGAGATGGGTTGCGGCTGGAAGGGCATCCGCTGCGTAAAATCGTGCTGGATAAGTTGGTGGTTCATTCCACTGTGGCGACCCCGCAAGGGACAAAGCCGACAAGAAAATGAATGAATGAATGTTTTATAGCAAATTGGTCAATGGCTCTAAAGAAACATCAGGATCTAAGAAAGATTCTTGGTGTACAGATTTGCAAATTGACCTGACAGATTTAGAATGGAGCCAAATATGCGTTAAAGCCCAGAACTTGTCAATTAATACTAGATTTAAAATGATCCAATATAACTGGGCAATGCGCACCTATATCACACCTGAAAAACTAAACAAGTTTAACCTAAACATCCCAGATATATGTTTCAAATGCCAAAAATATAAAGGAACATTCTTTCATTGTATCTGGGAATGTGAGGTGATTAAGATTTTCTGGCAAAACGTAATCACAATAATTTCCTCAATTATTTTAAAACCAGTTCCAGTTACACCTGAAATATGTGCTTTGGGTTTATTTCCTGTAAGTTTGTCATTACCAGGTTATCAAACTAAAATGATTGATATGTGTCTTGTTATTGCAAGGCGTTTGATAGCACTCTATTGGAAAAATATAGAAAGTCCATCCATTGACCACTGGCTGAAAGATTTGACACATTACATAGCACTGGAAAGAATCACCTACAGTATAAAGGGCAAATTAAAGGAGTACCATAAAATTCGGGATCTGTTTATACAATTTTTGGAACATAACCACACAACAGCACAAGCAAATACCTCTCACGCTACAGGTTAATTGATTGATATGTGTAAATGTGAATTTTTATTTGTGTAATACAGTATATGTTTTTCTTTGCCTTAGCCTATGTATAATAATACATTTACCTGTTCAACTGAATCTGGCTGCTTTGGGGGAGGGAGGGGGGGAAGAGTTAAAATCAGTGTTGCCAGATGTAACTAACTTTTTCCAGCCCAAAAACCCGCCGAAGTGCAAAAACACCCGCCCAACAACCTCGATTTTACAAAAAGTGGGGGTGGGGGTTGGACGGTCCCAAATTTCACAAAAAGTGTGTGTGGGGAGGGATGCTGGACGCTCCAAAATGTATGAGAGGTGGTTGGATCATCCCATATTTCACGAAAAGTGGGGGGAACGGTCCCAAGTTTCACGAATAGTGGGGGGGTTACGGGAGATCGCGGGCAGGCGGGCGTACCTTTACAATACCGCCCAAATATCCACTACCCGCCTATGTTATTTTTTACCCGCAAACTTGGATTCAAAACCACCCAATTGGGCGGGAAACCGCCCAATCTGGCAACATTGGTTAAAATGTAAAAAAAAAAAAGTGTATTTTCATGTTAATTTCAAGTGATTTTTCTACAATAAAAAAATGTTCAAAAAAAAAAAAAAGGTGATTTATATATAATAATATTTTACTAATATCTCTGTTAATGAACTCGCCAGGTTACTGTAATATTAATAACCATAGTGAATTGATAAACTAATAAATACAGAAGTATACTTTATTTTTTACTACAGTAAAATGTGGTTCATTTAAAAAAGTAAGTAGTATCTGTGGTAAAACTGTAAATGATAAAACATCAAAAACATGGTCAGTGGCAGAGTTCCTCGTATTTGAACAAAGTCATATGAATGCATGTGTTAAAAACCTGGTTAATAATAGAGCAAAAGTTAACTTGTGCTAGTTTTGACTGTAACATGAAGCTCATCACAAGTTTGAGGAACCGACATCTTACCATTTATAGGGGTGTGAAAACTGCAGGAAGTTCTTAACACATAGAAAACGTCCTCCATTTGGGCTTTTTATCTGGTTATAATACAGAAAGCGATCAGCAGAGTCGATCTGACATTACTGACACACTCCTGTACCAGACTTTCAGATTTGTAACGCGTTTCAATCTCACTATTGAAGAATGTTTCACATGATTATTTACTTCTGTTTGTGGAATGTGGCTGGTAAGTTGACCATGTTTGATAAATTCAAGTTTGGTTAACTACATGTAGCATTTACTCTTGTTTTGGTGTGTTTTATACAGACGGAGTGAAAAGAGTTTCAGTGATGGAGGGAGATTCTGTCACTCTGCAAATTAATGATGCTTTTATTTATAGAAGAAGACGTTATCGGCGTCCTTTATATTGGGTTGGACCTGAAGGTACTCGCATAGTTAGATTTTTGCTTAATGAGAACACATTTCATATTAGATATTATGATAAGGAGAAATTCATAGACAGACTACAGATGGACAATCAGACTGGATCTCTGACCATCAGCAACATCAGAACCACAGACTCTGGACTTTACAGAATTCGAGGATTCTTTAAAGAATCATTCAATGTTACTGTCTATGGTGAGTAGCTGATTAAATGTGGCCTGACAAGTCATGATTCAACAATAAGTTATTTGAAATGTTCACAGAATGTGAATTAAAATGGCTTTAAATTGTATCCCAGTATGTAGTGATTTGTTTTACATTATTCTCTGATGTTTTCCAGCTCGTCTGCCCAATCCAGTCATCTCCAGAGACTCTTTAAACTCTTCATCTTCATCATCTAATTGTTCAGTGTTGTGTTCAGTGTTGAATGTAAGTGCTGTGAGTCTCTCCTGGTACAAAGGAAACAGTTCATTGTCCAGCATCAGTGTGTCTGATCTCAGCTTCAGTCTCTCTCTACATCTGGAGGTTGAATATCTGAATGATTCCTACTTCTGTATCGTAAACAATCCGATCAGCAACCAAACTACACTTCTCAACAGCACTGAACTCTGTCAGCCATGTCCAGGTATGATCAAGGGGATTTTAATGATTTTGGTTCCTTTATTTGATTTTATCCGTGAGTTTTATTCATAAGTTTAATATAATGTTGATTTTAAGTTAAACCTTCTTTTTCTGTCTTCAGATTCGGTTCACTGTTGTGGTTTCACTGAAGCTGTGATTCGATTGGTCATCTCTGGTGTTGTGGGTGTGGCTGCTGTTGCCATAGTGGTTTATGACATCATATCCAGAAGAGCTGAAAAGGAGAACATCACAGTCAGTCATTGAATGATGATCATGAATTAATTGTACTTTTGAGTCAGTTCTTGTTAAATGCCAAAAGAAAAACAGGTTTGATATCAAATTTAAATTAATGGTTTTATATAAGGGTTTGCAAATATTCTTGTACATTTTGCTTGTTCAGTCAGGGCTAAATGGAGTCAGTTTGAGGTGATCATCAGGAACTGAAGGTTGTTTGTCTTAAATTTGTAACGGATTCATATCGATGCATTGAAATGCTTAAAGATGATCTGTTCACAAAGAACTTGTATTGGTGTGACAATAAAAAAATAATACAAGAATAATTCAGTCTGGTCGGAGAACACCTTTTAACAGCGCTATAGGCCAAATTGGCATAAACTGCATTTAGTATGTGTAAAAAATGCATCAGCAAACAATTTAACATAAAAGGCCTACAGTACTGTATATTTAAAGTTGAAAAAGATACAGAAAATGGTGCGTTATAATAAATGGAGAACATAAAAAGCCAAAGAAGCAGCAACTGCAGCTGCACAGAAGCTCAGCAGAAATACAAGTTGTAAATTAAGTCACTTCCCTAATTGCATGAGCTCAAAATGTGCAGTGAGGTAGTTTTTTTAATGCAGGACTGTTTTACAATTAATATGAACTTCCGCTTTGACCTAAAACACATTTGAAAGTTTACTGTGAAACATAAACTATATCAATCTAAGTATTGATAATACCTGTAGACTCCACCTGCATGTTGCCGTTTCATGCTGATGTTTCAGCCTTATCATGTTGTATAGTCAAACACCTGCAGGCAGAAATGAATGACAATAAAAAACAATTAAAGCCTAATAAGCAGAGGCACAAATGAATCAATAATAGTTTAAATAAACATAATATTTTGTGCTAGTTTGAACTGTAACACATGACTAAAATTCAGGAAACAAACAACAAACCATTTATAGAGACGTGAAGACATGTATTAGCTCATTCTCTTCAGCAGTATTTGAGGTTAAGGACACATTTCTGTTATTTATAATCTGTGGAGTGTGCTAAATGTTTCACATATTAATTTATGTCCATATTATCTGGTTGGTAAGCTAAATAATAATAATAATAATAGTAATAATAATGCATTTTATTTGTAATGTGCTTTTCTTAAAACCAAAGTGCTAAAGTAAAAATTCATCCCATTAAAAAGTACAAAATACACCATCATTTAAAACAATCTTAAATAAATGCATCTTAAATAACTTTTTGAAGTGATCCAAATTTGGTGCGTTTCTGATATTAAAATTAAGTGGAAAAATCTCTTTCTTTTTTTCAGTTTACATGGAGGCTGATAAAGTAACAGAGAACAAGAAGAGCAGAGTGAAAGAGGAGTATATACACTTATAACAGAGCAAAGATAGCGAGGTGAAGTTCTGTGTTTTGTTTATAAAAATGTAAAAATCAATCCTTGCATTGATAGAAAGTGTAGCAGTGAAAGCACAGGTGAGATGTGTTCCTGTGGAGAGCAATTATGAGTGTACTGTAACCTGTTTGAAGATTTAGCTAAAAGGCCAGAAATCAAGGCATTAAAGTGCACGTCATGATGTTGCCAAGTACGATGCGATCCTGGATTAACATCTATGTTGATCCTTGAACATCATTTTTGTGCGAAAATGTAATCCATACCTAATCCCGACCCCTAAACCAAACCATAACTGCAAATGATTCCTAAAATCAAAAGGGAATAATAGTTGGATAACAATCATGCAGAAGTGCATAAACTTAACCGTAAGCCTAAACTTAACAAACTGTTACCGTATTCCTTAATTCTGATTGGCTGATTGGAATGTTGTTCCAGAATCAACATAGATGTTAATTCAGGAACATGGGCTACTTGGTGAAATCAGTTTGGCGGCATTAAAGTATGCATAGTCATGCATATAGGCAATATAGAGAGCGCGTCACAGGTTGTCATTGTTCAAAAATGAACCAATGTGAAAATAAAACCAACTTCACCTCAGTAAAGCAGGCTAGGCGGAATAGCACTATTTACTTTACTGTTTTGTTGTTAAACTAAATATAAATCTACATTATAGATGATGTCCCTTAGGAAATAGTCACATCAATCTTTCGCCGGAAGATTTCAGTGGCTGAATAACACTTCCTTGTGTAACAACACAATCTACATCAGCTTTGCGTGACTAAAAGAGTTTTAAAACATGACATTACCTGTCTAAAAGAAATACTTCAGCCATGGTGTCATCCTTCCTCCAGCGTGCAAAAGTAACTCCAATATTGATTTTAAAAAGTTTTGATTCAGCATTTGTTTTTACTGCTGTCACTCTCTCGTGTCCACGTGACTGCGGCCTGCGTGAACGTGCATCGGTGGATCTGCGTGAACAGGGGTGAGCAGTTGTACAAATCTACATTTGTTGACAGACAGTTTGGGCTACTTATTAGAATTATTGGAATTAATAGCCCGACAATATTTAATTGGATTAACATTTTTTTAGTCTTATTCCTTACCCAGAATATAAAAATACATATAAATACATTTAGATCATTTACTTTAATCAGTACTAATGGAATGAAAAGAGACTTTTAAACAGCACAACAAAACATGTTTTTAAAGACAATCACCTATTGCACCTTTAAGTTGTGCTGGTTTTGACTGTAAGACAGGGCTTATCACAAGTTTGAGGAACCAACATCTTGTCATTTATAGGATGTGTAAACTGAAGGAAGCTCTTTACAGACAGAAAACATCCTTCACTGGGCTTTTTGTCTGGTTTTAAGACAGAAAGCGATCTGAGATTACTGACACACTCCTGTACCGGACTTTCAGATTTGTTTTAATCTTAAACTATTAAAAAATGTTTCTAATATTTATTTTCTTCTGTTGGTTGCATCTGGCTGGTAAGTTGAACGTGTTTTTATGGCTTTAGCTTTAGTTAATCTAGTATTTATTCTTGGTTTGGTGTGTTTTATACAGATGGAGTTAAACAAGTGTCAGTGATGGAGGGAGATTCTGTCACTCTGCATATTAATCATACTGTTACTGATTTAAGAAGACATTATCTGCGTCCTTTATGGTGGTTTGGACCTGAAGATACTCCTATAGTTAGACTATTTTGGGATGATAAGAGGACAAATATTACCTATTCTGATGATGAAATATTTGAAGACAGACTACAGATTGACAATCAGACTGGATCTCTGACCATCAGCAACATCGAAACCAAACACTCTGGACTTTACAGACTTCGGTTTAGATTATTTAGAGAATCATTCAATGTTACTGTCTATGGTGAGGAGCTGATTTAATGTGGCCTGACAAGTCATGTTTAACAATAAATTATTTGAAATCTCTAATATTTTATTTAAAGAATATGAATGAACATGGCTTAAATTTGATCTGAATTTTTATAGTGATTTATTTCATATTCTCTGATGTTTTCCAGCTCGTCTGCCCAATCCCACCATCTCCAGAGACTCTTTAAACTCTTCATCATCTAGTTGTTCAGTGTTGTGTTCAGTGTTGAATGTGAGTGCTGTGAGTCTCTCCTGGTACAAAGGAAACAGTTTATTGTCCAGGATCAGTGTGTCTGATCTCAGTGTCAATCTTTCCCTACATCTGGAGGTTGAACATCAGGATAAAAACACCTATAGTTGTGTGCTGAACAATTCCTTCACTAACCGGACTGAACATCTGGACATCACTCAACTATGTCAAGGTATCGGTGTTAATATATATTTTTTTAAAACGTCTTCAGTTAGGATGTTAGTTAATGGGAATTCTCAGTTAAACCTACTTTTTCTGTCTACAGACCCGGTTCACTGTTGTGGTTTGACTGAAGCTGTGATTCGATTGGTCCTCTCTGCTGTGGTGGGCGTGGCTGCTGTTGCCATAGTGGTTTATAATAGCTGAAGGGAAAAAGAGGAGAACATCACAATCAGATATTGAATGATGAACCATGAAATCATGGCAGTTTTGAATCAGTTTTTCTGTCAAAAGTCATAGAACTTGTAATATCAACCTGTAATATAAAGTATATATACTGTATATATATATATATATATATATATATATATATATATATATATATATATATATATATATATATATATATATATTTCAGCCTTAACTATCACTGATCCACCCCCATGCTTCACTCAGGGCATGCAACAGTCAGGGTGTTACGCTTCTTTGGGGCTTCTCCACACCATAACTCTCCCAGATGTGGGAAAGACAGTGGATTCATCAGAGAACAATACATGTTTCACATTGTCCACAGGCCAAGATTTTTGCTGCTGGCATCATTGAAACTGATATTTGGCATTGGCACGAGTGACCACAGGTTTGGCTATAGCAGCCTGGCCATGTATATTGATCTGTGGAGCTCCCGATGAACAGTTTTGGTGGAAACAGGAGAGTTGAGGTGCACATTTAATTCTGCAGTGAGCAGGCAGCTGTGGTTTTATGTTTTTTGTATACAATCCAGGTTAGCACCCGGACATCCTTTTCAGACAGCTTCCTCTTGCATCCACAGTTACTCCTGTTGGATGTGGTTCATCCTTCTTGGTGGCAGGCTGAAAATACCCTGGATACTCTGGACTTGCTGTCTTGGTCACAGATGCGCCAGTGAAATGGCCACTAACATGTGTCCTTTTTTGAACACTTATATGTCAACCATATTGTTTGTGTGCATTACAATTTGTAAAGCAAATCTGTGCTATTACTCTGCTGATTAAACCGTCACACTCTGCTCTTTCTGGTGGAATGTGCAATCAATGGCCAGCAGGTTGGTCAAATTTAGCCATGAAACCTCCAACACTAAATTGGGCAGTGCTTCGGTTTCATTATCCTGAAGCTTAGCAGAAATACATGGGGTTAAAATTGTTTGCTTATTTAGGGAATATGCGGAGCTAGTGTTTCTTCCCAAACCGATATACTTTAAGTGAACGGTTAATGTGACTTTTTCAATTTAATACAGTTCCTTTTACAGCATCGATGTTGTAATGTAATTAAAATATTATCAGATAAATAGACTTTATCATTAATTTAGTTGTTGAACCGTAAACAGAGATGTAAAGCCGTTTACTCGCACGCGCCCGTCAGGATTAGCTGTGAAAAAAATGTTTATATTCTAAAGATATGGCGGGGAAAAATGTAATTTAATTCAGTGCTTCTTGTACATTCTGAGACCCACTTTATAGCATATATGATTTAGGCAGTAAAGATAGTTTATTTTAACAGAAAACAGACCTTAAACGTGCCAATTTTGTAACAGTTCATCGGAAGCGTTTGACCCAGGTAACTGACAACTTAAAGTTCTTCTGCATACTTCTGCAAATACTCTATTGTAAAGGACATTTAAAAAATGTGAGGAAAATACGATACAGACTCTTTGATAAACAAGATCACTCCAGCATAGACTGATTTCACGTGGCCGCCATTTTAAAAGCAAAATCGAGGCTGCAGTGGGAAGAAACCCTGAAGTATCACCTGATCACACAGGAACGTTGTGTACCTTGCTATATATCTTAACAGCTAAGAGAAAGTGACACAAAATTATTATTTCACCACCTTCCGAGTGATCCGAAGGTCCGTTCTGAATGGAGAGTGAAAATAAAAAGGGATATCGGACCTCATTTTAAGCTAAGTTAAGGGAAATGGCACTATAGCTAATGTTATGGCATTCTTCAATGGGGCTGATTTGCCATAGTATTCACCTGTGCTCAACAGAAATGACTGAGATTGGCCATGAAGGTCATCAGTTCACTGCACTTCACCGCTGTTTACAGAGTACAAACGATCTGTTGTTTGACCGCTTTAAGTGTATGGTCCTTCCAGCGATCTGTTGTTTGGCCACTTTTACTCAGTGTTGCCAACTATTTCCAATGAGAAGTAGCTAAAGCCTGCCCAAAAAGTATCTTAATGTTGCCAGATGATGCCACACACTAATTTGCATATCAGTGATGTCATCACGTTGTATCTGACAAATGTAAGTCCGTCAAGTCTCTACTCTCTGAGGCACCTTGTATTATATTATATTAAAACATTACATCCAGATGCACAATAAATAGCTTTTTTTTTTTTTTTTTAAGTTCCCAGGTTTTGCAGGTGGCAATGTCCCGAATTGTAATCGTTTGTTTTTTGGTGCAATTTGGAATTTCCCCAACCAATTGCAGAGCCTGGGGGACCAGAGTGAGTGCGCCGACTTGGCCCCACCCTGGTCCGAATAATTAGGTTTTTATTAACATATTACTTTGCGTGATGACGTCATTGCATAATCGCAACATCTTTATGTAGTATAATAAATAATCAATGTTTTCTCAAAGTGACTGGCAATCTCAGCAAAAACATTATTTGAAATATGTCCATTTAGATTTGTATGAAAAATAGAGTTGACTATTTGTAAAAGTACTTGTGTACTTACTCTTTTTAACTTGTGAAATTAACACATTTGTGAAAGTGACAACAATTATAGCACTGTTGTAATTTATTGCTTCCTAAATTACCAACAATTATACATGTTAACAAATATCAGTAAATTAACAGTTATGAAAAACAATCTGAGCTAGCAATTTACTATACTGAGTGAAGCCAGCAGCCACTGCTCTTTTGAGTCACTTTTTAAAAATTGCTAAAAGTAGCCAAATGAATGTTAAATAATGCTAAATTTGTTGCTGAGTGCTTTTTGAAAATAAAAGTTGCTAGGGTAGTATGAAAAGTTGCTAAATCTAGCAACAAAATTGCTAAGTTGGCAACACTGCTTTTACTGCCGCTAATCCCGACTCATCTTTGCCATCTGATGGTCAGGCGTGTAACTGCAAGAAAGACAATCAGAAAGGACATACTAAATGCAATAGTATCTGGATGCAGCCTTTATGATGCAAGCTGAGATTGCATCACTCAGCGATGCACTGTCAGACACAATGCACTCAATGAAGTGAGTGACGTCACTGTGGTGGGTGGGGTTAGGTGAGCGCATTAAAAAGCATTGGATGCAACTCAAATTGCACTGCACCAGGTCTGCATCCAGACCCCTCTCACTAAATGTGATAAAATGTGAATTATAGTAAACAGTATAGTGCTTTTGAACCATAGTAATGTAAAGTGCGTTACACAGTACATATCAATATTAATCCTCCAGGAAAGAGTAGTATTAATAACCACATTAAACTAATAAATACAGTAGTATACTTAATTTTTACTACAGTAAATTGTGATTTACTGTCCAATAAACAGAATATTTAGTATCTGTAGTAAAACTGTGGTTGCACAAATCATAATACATGAAAAGCATGGTCAATCACAAAGTTGATTGGATTTGAACCAAATCTTATGAATGCACGTTAAAACCCTGGTTAATAATAGAATAGGTTTTGACTATAACACGAGGTTCATCATAAGTTTGAGGAAGCAACATCTTTTCGTTTATAGAGGTGTGTAGACTGGAACCACTCTGCAGACCGAAAACATCTTCTATTGGGCTTGTTGTGTTGTTTAAAGAAAACCATCAGCAGGGTGTATTTGAGATTAATCACACATTTCTGTTCTGGAGTTGTAGATTTGTCGAGTGTTTTAATCTTGTACTATTGAAAAATGTTCCACGTGTTTATTTTCTTCTGTTTGTGGAATGTGGCTGGTAAGTTGAACATGTTTTATGGCTTTAAGGTTTAATCTATAACTAGTATTTATACTTGTTTTGGTGTGATCTATACAGATGGAGTGAAAAAAGTGTCAGTGATGGAGGGAGATTCTGTCACTCTGTATATTGATCATGATACTTTTACTGATAAAAGACAATATTGGCGTTATTTAGACTGGTTTGGACCTAAAGACACTCCTATAGTTGGACTATTTATAGATTATGAGGAGACAGATATTAGATATTCCGATGATGAGATATTCAGAGAAAGACTACAGATGGACAATCAGACTGGATCTCTGACCATCAGCAACATCGAAACCAAACACTCTGGACTTTACAGACTTCATGCTAGACACTTTAGAGAATTATTCAACGTTACTGTCTATGGTGAGTAGCTGATTAAATGTGGCCTGACAAGTCATGATTCAACAATAAATTCTTTGAAATGTTCACAGAATGTGGAATAAAATGGCTTTAAATTGTATCCCAGTATGTAGTGATTTATTTTACATTATTCTCTGATGTTTTCCAGCTCGTCTGCCCAATCCAGTCATCTCCAGAGACTCTTTAAACTCTTCGTCTTCATCATCTAATTGTTCAGTGTTGTGTTTAGTGTTGAATGTGAGTGCTGTGAGTCTCTCCTGGTACAAAGGAAACAGTTCATTGTCCAGCATCAGTGTGTCTGATCTCAGCTTCAGTCTCTCTCTACATCTGGAGGTTGAATGTCTGAATGATTCCTACTTCTGTATGTAAACAATCCGATCAGCACCCAAACTACACTTCTCAACAGCACTGAACTCTGTCAGCCATGTCCAGGTATATGATCAAGGGGATTTTAATGATTTTGCTTTCCTTCAGTTGAGATTTTATTGTTAAGTTTGTCATAATGTAAGGGCAGATTCTCAGTTAAACCTACTTTTTCTGTCTTCAGACTCAATTCACTGTTGTGGTTTCACTGAAGCTGTGATTCGATTGGTCCTCTCTGCTGTTGTAGGTGTGGCTACTGTTGCCATAGTGGCTTATGACATTATATCCAGAAAAGCTGAAGAGAAAAAGAGGAGAACATCACAATCAGTTATTGAATGATGAACTATCATGAAATCATTGCAGTTCTTGTCAAAAGTCATGAAAATCTATTAATCAAACAGGGGTTAGATGGCGCTGAAGAAGATTTAATTAACTTTTTCAAGATTGTGTTTTAGTATAAAGTCTATTGCTTTGCCTATTTTGCTTATTCAGAGACATTTTATATCTAAAGCATAGATATTAATTATTAACGCTTTACATTTGTGTAATCTTGTCATTCAGTCTGGGCTGAATAAAGTCTATCTGAACTGAACTGAAGGCTGTTTGCTTGACTCCCGGTAGATTAGTGAAGTATTTATTTCAGATTGTTTAATTTCTCAAATGCTAACAGATGAACTACATCTAAATAATCTGTATCAAGTGTGATGATTAAAAAAAATAAAACATTATGAATCAGTCTAGGTTGATTTACGTTACATTACTCTGAGAACTGAATAGGCAAATAGTACATCAAACGCTGGACATGAACACAGACAGTTGATGTTGGTTTGGTTGATTAAAACAACATCTGTAACATAAGGCTTAACCATAACACACTCCCCATCTATTGGTGTCTTTGTGAATAACGGTACACAGTAAAATTTATTCAACTGTATTTATGTATGAGTATATAATAAAGGGTATATGATATACAAGCAAGCTCAGCCTAGATGTAAAAAAGTAACTCAAGATTTGAATGCTTTACTTTTAAGAGTAACTTTTCCCCAACACTGGGAAACATTCATTCATTCATTCCTTTTCCTTCAGCTTAGTCTTTGATTTATCAGAGGTCGCCACAGGGGAATGAACCATCGACTATTCTGGCGGATGCCCTTCCAGCCACAACCCAGTACTGGGAAACACCCATACACTTACATTTTTACACACACTCACACTCTATGGCACAATTTATCTTATTCAATTCACCTATACCGCATGTCTTTGGACTGTGGGGGAGACCGGAGCACCCAGAGGAAACCCATGCGAACACGGGAAGAACATGCAAACTCCACACAGAAACACCAACTGGCCGAGCCGGGACTCGAACCAGCAACCTTCTAGACTGGCAAACACAGGGCTTAATTTGTGCCAGAACAAGCCAGCACCTCTGAAATCTGATCTGGCACCTAATTTTACCGATACCCCTCCTCACACGCACACCCCCAATCTTCGCCGTTCACTTTCTTCCGCGACTCCCCAACCCTCTTCACTTGACCGCGACCACCCCCTCCCCCACCACTCTTCACTTTCAACTGCGACACCTCTCCCCGCCCTGAATAAGATGCTGGATCCGTTACCCTGATCTCTTCCGTAATCTTGCAATTTAGAAATTAAGCACTGGGCAAACAGTATAATATAAAAACCAACCTGTTCAAGTGTTTCAGATAACCTCAGTTTGAGACTTTTCATTATTCAGGCTTATACATTAAGATGAATAATATACAGAAAATGGCGCGTTAGAATGAATCGAGAACACCTGAAGCCAGATAAAAATAGTTACGAAAACTCCACAGAAAGTAAACCACTTCCCTAATTTGCACAAGTGTGATTTTTATTGGTTTCACTTGACATGAACTTCAACTTTGACTTTCCAAATGAGCATATTTCACATTTACTGAACAGTTTTTGTGGACGTACACTGTAAAAACAAAAAACAAAGTTGACTCAACTTAAAATTAAGGTAAAAAACTTCAGGACATGTTTGAGTTGACTCAACTTTCAACCCAAATACTTCACTTGACTCGATTTAAGTTGAGTAAACTCAAAAATGTCCTGAAGTTTGTTGACCCCTCGTTTTGCGCGTTCACGTGATGGGGTAGGGGTGTCCCAATTCTCTTTAGCTTGAAGGCGTAGGGCTAAGGGGAGGGGCTAGATAGGGCATGCTGCCGTTGTAGATGGTGTATTCTGGGAAATTTTCCTACCCCTTGGTTTCGAGTGTGGTCCTGGAAAATCTCAGTTTCAAGGGGTATCTAGCCCTTCCCCTTAGCCCTACGCCTTCAAGCTAAAGAGAATTGAGACACCACTACCCCTTCACGTAAACGTGCAAAACGAGGGGTCAACAAACTTTAGGACATTTTTGGACACAGTTATGTTGTGTTTGTTTCGGTTTAGACGGCAATCTTGGTGAGGAGCTGCCATTTGTTTGTTTTATTTTCTTCACTAAAACATAGTCTTCTTTTATTTTTCTCAAATTCAGTTTTGTTGTCAGGTTCAAAGCCAATCACCTGAGGCATAAACTAACGGCTAATTATTCGGCATATAATTTAAATGTAATACACATATGCACAAATGATTTGGCTAATAAACTAATAATAGACAATAAGACACGTGACTAGTTTCAGGAACAGACAACATTTATATAGGTGTGAAGAGGGGACAGCGGACAGCAAAACATCCTCCATTCTGCTCCAAATCTTCACCTCATAATGCTGGAAAAATGTTTTGCGTGTTTATTTTCTTCTGTTTGTGGAATCTAATTGGTAAATGAAACATGTTTTTATGTTGGTTCAGTTAATTATAGCTAGCATTTACTCTTGTTTTGTTGTGTTTTATACAGATGGAGTTAAACAAGTGTCAGTGATGGAGGGAGATTCTGTCAATCTGCATATTAATCAGACTTTTACTGATAGAAGAACAGATTATATGACTTTTAATAGTTCTATACACTGGTTTGGACCTGAAGATGCTTGCATAGCCATACTATTTTTGTTTAAAGTTAACACATCTCATATTAGATATTTGGATAATGAGAAATTTGGAGACAGACTAGATAGTATTAACTCATAGAAATAACAATAGAAACAGTTGTTTCCAGTCCTCAGCTCTTCATTTCCACTCAAGGTCTCCGTGACCTCTGACCTACTTTGGTGACTCCTGAAAATAGTTTCAAAGAGACATGCAGATGCTGAACATTCTTATATTAAGCAGTGTGTTAACTTATTCATTAGTTGAAATCATTTCAAAGTTAACAACTCATTCAAATAATCAAATAATCATATTTAATAAAAATAATGAGAAATAGGATGATGACAAAAAGGATAAACGTTGATTCATGCTGAGATGAACTGGAAGATATAAATCCGAATCCTACAATGGTAACTAGCGATCTCACCTTCATGCAGCCATCAGTCTTTATATTTGTTTTTGTTTTTAAAATAGGCTGTATGCTAGTGATTTTCAGCCACCGATAAACAAATTTTCAGTAACTTCAATTTTTGTGGCTAATTTCAATTTCATACGGTTCCTTTTATAGCATCGATGTTGTGATATAATTAAAATATAATTAGTTAAATAGATTTAAGTATTCATTCAGTTACTCAAGTGTAAACATAAGCGCCATTAGGACCGAGCAGCAGGCTAGCGCAGAAACTAAGCTAACAACTAATTATTCTGCATATAACGTAAATGTATTACATGCACAAATGAATTGGCTAATAAACTGGGGTGCAATTCCCAAACCACGATGTAACTCGCGGCTGAACTATCATAGTGCGACACATCCTTTAGCAAAAGAACAATGTAGTGACGAGTGTTTCCCAAAACCTGTAGTTTCTCTGTCGCAGATCCATCGCTTAAACCACGTTAGTTATAACGTAAAACGCCCATAATGATGCTCTAAATCCCATCATTTCTTTGTGCAAATTAAATTGTTTTACACAAACACGCATTTAAAATAAAATCCAATATTAGTTTTGGTAAAAACATGCTCTCGCTTTCCATATTAATTGAAATATATGTAAATGGCAAATATAGGGCCAAAATGTTTGCTTTACTAATATTATTGAGAAGTTGAACATTACATATTCTATTCTAAAACATAAAATCACTTACAAAAGCTAACACTATTCTAATATCATATATAAATCATATAAATAAATAAATAAATAATGAGGCGATTTATTATAAATATATTTACTTTAATAATAATATTAATAATAATGATGATGATTATTATTATTTAGGATATTGTTTATTTATTTAAAAAAAAAAATACAATTTGACACATGCAAACCACAGCAGAAAGTTCTAACCAACAGACCCATGTCATATACAGCATAGAAACTTAATAAATAACCCACTATAAAATAAAAGACGTATGCTATTATTTTTATTTTCACAAGCTTTGGAGATGCAACATAATTTCCGCTTTTAAATATACCTATAGCTTTCGCCATGAGGCTGTGTTCAAAATGATATCAATGTTTTCAAAGTGCACTGCGAAGGGTGCACAATTGTAAACATGAAGATCGCTAAAACTGAACTGTAAAAATACTTTGAAAACAAATTACACCTAAGAGAGATGACCTTAATGCTTTTTTATTTTTAATCACTCCAACTTTAAATGTTAGATTGTTCTAAATGAATAGGGGATAGGGGGGATAGGTGGGAATAGAACACAGCCAGGAACTATGCTTCTAACTACAGCTCCAGAGCTGTCGTTTCAAGTGCTCAAGTTTGCGACGCAGTTTGCGAATGTTCGTTGGAGCGATGGATTCGGGAAACAGCAAATCAAATAACTTTGTTTGTAACGACGGAACTTGCGACCTTAGTTGGCTAACGATGGTTTCGGGAAACGCACCCCTGGTTAATCATAGACCATAAGACACATGACTCGTCTGAGGAACAGACATCTTTCCATTTATAAGGAAGAAGTCTTCATAGACAGAAAACATCCTCCATCAGGAGCAGTATTAACATATAAAACGATAAGCAGAGTTTATTTGAGTTAATGACATTTTTTATTGCATGTCTTATAAAACCCTGGTTAATAATAGAGCAAAAGTAAAGTTGTGCTGGTTTTGTTTGTAACACGAGGCTCGTCTTAAGTTTAAGGAAGTACTAGCTTACTATTTATAGGAATTTGTAGACTGAAGGAGGCTCTTTACAGACAGCAAACATCCTCCATTTGGGCTCGTTGTCTTAAAGAAAGAAAACAAACAGCAGAGATTATTTAGGATTGCTGACACACTCCTGTTGTTGTTTTGTTTTTTTTCAGATTTGTCGAGTGTTTAAACACTATTGCAAAATGTTCCACATGTTTATTTTCTTCTGTTTGTTGTATCTGGCTGGTAAGTGTAACATGTTTTATGGCTTTAGCTTTAGTTAATCTATAACTAGTATTTACTCTTGTTTTGGCGTGTTTTGAACAGATGGAGTGAAAAGAGTTTCAGTGATGGAGGGAGATTCTGTCACTCTGCATATTAATCAGACTTTTACTAATAGAACAAGAAAATTATTGTGGGTTGGACCTGGTGATCCTCATATAGTTAAACTATTTCTGTCAAAAAAGAACAGATCTTATATTATCTATTCTCATGATGAAATGTTCAGAGACGGACTACAGATTGACAATCAGACTGGATCCCTGACCATCAGCAACATCAGAACCACAGACTCTGGACTTTACGAACTTCATGGTAGTTTCTTTAGAGAATTATTCAATGTTACTGTCTATGGTGAGTAGCTGACTTAATGTGACCTGACAAGTCATGATTAACAATCAATTATTTGTAATCTCTAAAATTTTGAAATGTTCACAGAATATGAATAAAAATGGCTTTAAATTTGATCCCAATATGTAGTGATTTATTTTACATTATTCTCTGATGTTTTCCAGCTCGTCTGCCCAATCTCACTATCACAAGATACTCTTCATCTTCTTCGTCTAGTTGTTCAGTGTTGTGTTCAGTGTTGAATGTGAGTGCTGTGAGTCTCTCCTGGTACAAAGGAAACAGTTTATTGTCCAGCATCAGTGTGTCTGATCTCATCAGCAGCGTCTCTCTACATCTGGAGGTTGAACATCAGGATAAAAACACCTATAGTTGTGTGCTGAACAATTCCTTCATTAACCGGACTGAACATCTGGACATCACTCAACTATGTCAAGGTATTGGTGGTGATAATAAAAATTGGCTTCAGTTGAGATGTTAAGATGTGAGTTAATGGTCATTTGCAGATTCTGAGTTAAACCTACTTTTTCTGTCTTCAGATTCAGTTCACTGTTGTGGTTTCACTGATATTGTAATTCGATTGGTCCTCTCTGCTGTGGTGGGCGTGGCTGCTGTTGCCATAGTGGTTTATGACATCATATCCAGAAGAGCTGAAGAAAAAAAGAGGAGAACATCACAATCAGTCACTGAATGATGAATCATGAAATCATGGCACTTTTGAGTCAGTTTTTTTGTCAAAAGTCATGAAACTAAATCGGTAATAAAAACTGTATATAATCAATATGTGTCATATTAGTCAACGTTAAAAATGAATCAAAAATGTTTTTTAAAATTGACAAGAATGGGTGCTGTTAAATAACGTTAGGACAACTTTAATTAAAGGTAATAATATATATTGTATACATGTGTTACATCCTATGATATATTTAGATGATAAGTTGTTGGGGTAAATGTTTACCTCACAGAAGTATATATATATATATATATATATATATATATATATATATATATATATATATATATATATATATATATATATATATATATATATATATATATATATGTGTGTGTGTGTGTGTGTGTGTGTGTGTGTGTGTGTGTGTGTATAGTTGAAGTCAGAATTATTAGCCCCCCTTTGATTTTTTTTTTTTGATTTTTTTAATATTTCCCAAATGATGTTTAACAGAGCAAGGACATTTTCACAGTATGTCTGATAATATTTTTTTCTTCTGGAGAAAGTCTTTGCCTAATACTTTCAATAACTTGCCTAATTTCATTAACCTGCCTAGTTAACATGATTAACTTAGTTAAGCCTTTAAATGTCACTTTAAGCTGTATAGAAGTGTCTTGAAAAAGATCTAGTCAAATATTATTTACTGTCATCATGGCAAAAATAAAATAAATCAGTTATTAGAGATGAGTTATTAAAACTATTATGTTTAGAAATGTGTTGAAAAAATCTTCTCTTCGTTAAACAGAAATTGGGGAAAAAATTAAACAGGGGTGCTAATAATTCAGGGGTGCTAATAATTCTGACTTCATATATATATATATAAATTGTTGTTGTTGTTGTTGTTATTATTGTTGTTATTATTGTTAATTTACTAACTAATATTGTTATCTAATTTTACACCATTTGATTTATATTAGATTATTGTATATTTTTTCTATTTTATTAAAATAGGCCTGCAAGTATACAAAACTAAGTAATGACATAATATGAACTTTAAAGTTTAAACAGACTGCAAAAATCAACAAAAAAAAAAAACATTTGCAATACTTCTATATTAGTGCTTTATAATAAATACTTTAAATAAGGGTTTACCTTTAAGAAGGTTCTTTAGAACTTTAGCTGACAATAAATCCCTAATGATATAATATCTTTAATATCCATGCTTCTCATATCCAAAATAGCTTATTGTGGTCTAGCGTCCTTATTTTATTTATTTATTTATTCATTTATTTATTTATTTATATATTTTTTGCATCAAATATAATGTCTGATAAAAGTCAGTGCCATTGTTTCATTGCTTCATATTATTACTGTCGTTTTCATAAAAGGGGCAAAGTAAACATTCATGAGAAAAAAGTTTGCTTTCTAACTGGTTCAGTTAGACTTAAGTAAAGCATAACCGAGTGTATTTACTTGAGATAGATACTCAACAACGATAGATAGTTTGATAACTGCTCGTGTAAGCTATTTGATTTGTTTGCACACAGTCTCAGTTATATTGCATGATGGAAGGATAGTGCAGGCGCGCGGCTGAGAAAGCGCTTTAGTTATGACTATGAGGTATGAGTCCATTCAACGTGATTCCGCCTATCACAGCTTCTGTTACTACATGTACAAGTGTATCAGTGATGAAGACTGTTTGAATTTTATTTTTTGTTCCACTACGAGCTTGGTTAGCCTACCTTTTGACTTGACGGTTCTCGCAGTAGTGCTGAAATAGGAGACTGTCTTGGGAAAATTGGGACATCTGATCACCCTTAAGCCGCGGTCACACTGGACTTTTCTCCCCATAGACTTCCATTCAGACGCACGCGAATGCGTCAGACTGGAAACGCAGAGTCATGCGTCGAGTTTTGCAGGTTGCTGCAGCGCAAAGTTCAAGCTTGGTGAACTCTGACCTGCGAAATCGCATCACTTGACCAGTGAGCACCTGCTTCCAATCAGAGCAAGTCGGATCTGTTGCTGTTGGTAGAGCGTCCAGGCTTTATTAAGACGCAGAGAAGCAAAGCACAGTGAGAGTCCCTTTTTCGCTATCCCAGTGATATAGTGTGATATTTAAAACGTGATCTTGTGAGATTGTAGCGTGCATAAGAGTGACGTGTAACTTTATGTGAAAGTTAACGTAAGCCGTGTAGGGAGACGGGTGCCGATTTATTTTGGGTTTATGCCCTTTTAAGTTTTCTCCTATTTTGGGTTTAGTCAGGGAGTGAGGTAAGAGCATTGTCATTGATTTGAGTTTTTTATATTAGGAAATATAGGATTTACTGTCTATTTAGGAAGCTTTTGTTTTGCTTGTTATTTTGGTCTTACCCTCTCCTGACGATTTCGGCTAAAAAAGTTTACATTTAAGTATTTCTTTGTTTTGTTTACCCCTTTCTATAAATGTAAAAAAAATTGACTCTGTTAGACAGTGAATAAAAGAGATTTTTTTTTCATTTGAAATCTTTTTTTCCCCTGAGTTTTCTTTCCCCCTTATATCTTAAGTGAATGTATGCTGGGATAGAGAAAAAGGTGATTCTCCACGGACATTATTAAACATTGATTTATTATTATTTAATTCGAACTAATTAAATTTGATATTTTTATTTATCTAAATTTATTATTTTGTTGCTTTACCTTTTCTCTGAAACGCCTAGAAAGGAGGTTAAATGTAACAATTGGAAAGATTTTATTATATTATATTATATTATATTATATTATATTATATTATATTATAGATTAGGGCTACGCAGTGGCGCAGTAGGTAGTGCTGTTGCCTCACAGCAAGAACGTCGCTGGGTCGCAGGTTCGAACCTCGGCTGGGCTGGGTCAGTTGGCGTTTCTGTGTGGAGTTTGCATGTTCTCCCTGCGTTTGCGTGGGTTCCCTCCGGGTCCTCCGGTTTCCCCCACAGGCCAAAGACATGCAGTACAGGTGAATTGGGTAAGCTAAATTGTCCATAGTGTATGAGTGTGAATGTGTGTGTGGAAGTTCCCAGAGATGGGTTGCGGCTGGAAGGGCATCCGCTGCGTAAAATCGTGCTGGATAAGTTGGCGGTTCATTCCGCTGTGGCGACCCCACAAGGGACAAAGCCGACAAGAAAATGAATGAATGAATATTATAGATTAATGGTATAAAAAATTAAGTTTATGCTTAAGAACTGCAAATAAGCAGTGTTCTAAATAAGCCTAAAGCTACTCTTAAAAAAATGCAAATAAATAAATAAATAACACATACTTTCACATTACTTTTCGTAAAAAGTGGATAAGTAACACATTTAGCTACTTTTTAGGTGACTAATGTAGGCCTATTACTTTTCCCCCAACACTGCAAAGGAGATTTCATTTAATGCTGAAAACAAGTTAAACCAGAATAATATATTATTATACCTCTCTCTTTATACTCATGTCATTTTATTACTTTTGTTCTTGACCAGCAAATCAGAAAATTCCGTTGGCCAGCACTTTTGGTTTCGTTTTCAGAGCTGCTGTGAACTCCAGTCAAAAACAGCGCTCATCAGTGCAAAGTGCAGGGTTGGACAGTTCCATTTTTGTGCGGAGGGGGACTTTAAATTTGATTGACAAACTTACAATAACTAAAGTGATCCGTTAATCATCAATATTAAATTAATTTGTATTCCGCCTTACACCAGTTACATGTTTTCAATGCAGTTTTTTTCTTTGCTGCTATGTCCGTGGTCTCTGGCCAGGGGGAGGCTAAGCCTTCCCCAGCCTTACACACGCTCCGTCTGACTGCACCTGGTGCTGGTTGCTGTTGTGCTGGTTTTGACTGTACGACGAGGCTTGTTGTCACAAGTTTCAGGAAGCGACATCTTGTCATTTATAGGAT
Source organism: Danio kyathit (assembly GCA_903798195.1). Taxonomy (NCBI): domain Eukaryota; kingdom Metazoa; phylum Chordata; class Actinopteri; order Cypriniformes; family Danionidae; genus Danio; species Danio kyathit. The sequence goes on from LR812540.1 coordinate 18,274,542, forward strand.
GTGTAGACTGAAGGAAGCTCTTTACTGACAGAAAACATCCTCCACTGGGCTTTTTGTCTGGTTTTAAGACAGAAAGAAATCTGAGATTACTGACACACTCCTGTACTGGACTTTCAGATATGTTGATTTGTTTTAATCTTAAACTATTGAAAAATGTTTCTAATATTTATTTTCTTCTGTTGGTTGCATCTGGCTGGTAAGTTGAACATGTTTTTATGGCTTTAGCTTTAGTTAATCTAGTATTTTATTCTTGGTTTGGTGTGTTTTATACAGATGGAGTTAAACAAGTGCCAGTGATGGAAGGAGATTCTGTCACTCTGCATATTAATCATACTCTTACTGATATAAGAAGACATTATCGGCGTCCTTTATGGTGGTTTGGACCTGAAGATACTCCTATAGTTAGACTATTTTGGGATGATAAGGGGACAAATATTACCTATTCTGACGATGAAATATTTGAAGACAGACTACAGATTGACAATCAGACTGGATCTCTGACCATCAGCGACATCGAAACCAAACACTCTGGACTTTACAGACTTCGGTTTAGATTCTTTAGGGAATCATTCAATGTTACTGTCTATGGTGAGGAGCTGATTTAATGTGGCCTGACAAGTCATGATTCAACAATATATTATTAGAAATCTATAATATTTTATTTAAAGAATATGAATGAACATGGCTTACATTTTATCTGATTTTTTACAGTGATTTATTTCATATTCTCTAATGTTTTCCAGCTCGTCTGCCCAATCCCACCATCTCCAGAGACTCTTTAAACTCTTCATCATCTAGTTGTTCAGTGTTGTGTTCAGTGTTGAATGTGAGTGCTGTGAGTCTCTCCTGGTACAAAGGAAACAGTTTATTGTCCAGCATCAGTGTGTCTGATCTCATCAGCAGCGTCTCTCTACATCTGGAGGTTGAACATCAGGATAAAAACACCTATAGTTGTGTGCTGAACAATTCCTTCACTAACCGGACTGAACATCTGGACATCACTCAACTATGTCAAGGTATTGGTGCTAATATATTTTTCAAAATGTCTTCAGTTGAGATGTTAAGATGTGAGTTAATGGTCATTTGCAGATTCTCAGTTAAACCTACTTTTTCTGTCTTCAGACATTCATTGTTGTGGTTTCACTGAAGCTTTGATTCGATTGGTCATCTCTGCTGTGGTGGGCGTGGCTACTGTTGCCATAGTGGCTTATGACAGCTGAAGAGAAAAAGAGGAGAACATCACAATCAGTCATTGAATGATGAACCATGAAATCACGGCACTTTTGAATCAGTTTTTCAGTCAAAAGTCACGGAACTTGTAATATCAACCTGTAATATAAACTGTATATATATATCTTGGTCACAGATACGCCAGCGAGATGGGCACTAACAATGTGTCCTCTTTTAAACTTTGACATGTCAACCATAATGTTGTGTGCATTACAATTTATAAAGCAAACCTGTGCTATTACTCTGTGTATTAAACCATCACACTCTGCTCTTTCTGGTGGAAAGTGCAATAATGGCCAGCAGGTTAGTCAAATTTAGCCATGAAACCTCCAACACTAAATTGGCCAGTGTTTCAATTTCATTGTCCAGAAGCTCAGCAGAAATACATGGGGTTAAAATTGTTTGCTTATATTGTAAATGACATTTTAAGAATGTGAGGAAAATCCGATACAGACTCTTTGGTGAACAAGAAACACTCCAGCATAGACTGATTTCACACGGCCGCCATTTTAAAAGCGAAATCGAGGCTGCAGTGGGAAGAAACCCGGAAGTATCACCTGTATATTTTATCAGCGAAGAGAAAGTGACACAAATTTATCATTTTACCACCTACCGAGTGACCTGAAGGTCCGTTCTGAATGGATAGTAAAAATAAAAATGGATATCGGACCTCATTTTCAGCTTAGTTAAGGGAAATGGCACTAGTTAGCTAACGTTTTCTTTCCCAAACACACGTTTTAGATGCCATTTATCAAACCCAAGTTAATGAACTGATCTTTTCACTATATTAGAATTGTTACAATGCTGAATTTCAGTACTGAAATGTATTTAAAAGTCAACAGAAATGACTGTGATTGGCCATGAAGGTCATCAGTTCACTGCACTTCACCGCTGTTTACCGAGTACAAACACATAAGCGTATGGTCCTTCCAGCGATCTGTTGTTTGACCGCTTTTGCTGCTATTAATCGCGACTCATCTCCGCCATCTGATGGTCACGCATGTAACTGCAAGAAAGACAACCAGAAAGGACTTACTAAATGTGATAAAATGTGAATTATAGTATATTGCTTTTGATCCATACCAATGTAAAGTGCATTATACAGCGCATATAATATTAATCCTCCAGGAAAGAGTAGTATTAATAACCACAGTGAACTAATAAATACAGTAGGATACTTAATTTTTACTACAGTATATTGTGATTTACTGTTCATTAAACAGAATATTTAGTATCTGTAAAACTGTAAAACTGTGGTTGTACAAATCATAATACATGAAAAGCATGGTCAGTAACAAAGCTGATTGGATTTGAACCAAATCTTATGAATGCAAGTTAAAACGCTGGGTAATAATAGAGCAGAAGATAAGTTTAGCTGGTTTCGACTGTAACACGAGGTTCATCATCGTTCCTCCTCTTATAGTCCAGAGCTCCTTCCGTGGGATTCGTTCCATTCCCACGGCTCTCGGCCCCGCCCCTCGCCACAATTATAGATTGCGAAATTTAGCAGTTTTTATTTTAAAGAAAGCATTATGGTAAAACATGAACGAGGTTATGAATATATTATTACATGTGCTTGTTTGTTGTAAAAATTCGTAATAATAACAAAAAATACTAATTTGTGCATCTCTTTACTTCCGGGTGCAGCCATGCTGCCGTTGTAGATGGTGTATTCTAGGAAATTTTCCTATCCCTTGGTTTCGAGTGTAGTCCTGGAAAATCTCAGTTTCAAGGGGTATCTAGCCCTTCCCTTTAGCCTTACGCCTTCAAGCTAAAGAGAATTGGGACACCCCTACTCCTTCACGTAAATGCGCAAAACGAGGGGTCAACAAACTTCAGGACATTTTTGGACAAAGTTATGTTGTGTTTGTTTCGGTTTAGACGGCAATCTCGGTGAGGAGCTGCCGTTTGTTTGTTTTATTTTCTCCACTAAAACGTAAAGTTCGTCGGTTCTCCGCCTCTTTCTTCCCGGCAGCCAGGTGGCCTTAAACTTCATTACATTCCTCTGCCATCGTTCCTCCTCTTATAGTCCAGAGCTCCTTCCGTAGGATTCACTTACGCGCCGGCTTCCTGTTTAGTAGTCCCACAACATACTTTCACATCTGACACTCGAATACGCTGTCAGAAAATTCTAGTGGCTGGGAATTAGCTTTTTACAGTGTCTGCTATAATGTTGATGTTGTTTTTTGCGTGTTTATATAGATGAATATGGCCAACACACAGTAGTTATGATCTTTAATCCACATATCGCTATGATAACTTGACATCATTACTATCAATTTCCTGAAGATAAATACCAAAGAAATAACGCAACTGGAATAACTACAGCAGTCGCGATTGTTGATCTCATATGAAGTAAGAGATTGCGATGACATCTCAGTGCTGTCCCATTTCCTAGGGTTCAATTTTGAAGCCCTTCCCCTTCACTCTCTGTTTCAAGGGCCAAGGGGAAGGGGTAGGGGTACCAAAATAGAAATGGGAATCAGCCTAAATACATAAAATACCAAAGTGTTGATAATATCTGAAGGTCTGACCTGCATGCAGTCTTCATCTTCCTGTTTTAATTTTTTTTTCAAATTCAGTTTTGTTGTCAGGTTCAAAGCCAATCACCTGAGGCATAAACTAACGGCTAATTATTCGGCATATAATTTAAATGTAATACACATATGCACAAATGAATTGGCTAATAAACTAATAATAGACAATAAGACACGTGACTAGTTTCAGGAACAGACAACATTTATAAAGGTGTGAATAGGGGACAGCAGACAGCAAAACATCCTCCATTCGTCTCTCTAAATCTTCAAATCATATTGCTGGAAAAATGTTTTGCGTGTTTATTTTCTTCTGTTTGTGGAATCTAATTGGTAAATGAAACATGTTTTTATGTTGGTTCAGTTAATTATAGCTAGCATTTACTCTTGTTTTGTTGTGTTTTATACAGATGGAGTGAAAAGAGTGTCAGTGATGGAGGGAGATTCTGTCACTCTGCATATTAATCAGACTTTTACTGATAGAAGAAGAGATTATACGACTTATAATAGTTCTATACACTGGTTTGGACCTGAAGATGCTTGCATAGCTATACTATTTTTGTTTAAAGTTAACACATCTCATATTAGATATTTGGATAATGAGAAATTTGGAAACAGACTACAGATTGGCAATCAAACTGGATCTCTGACCATCAGCAACATCAGAACCACAGACTCTGGACTTTACAGAGCTCTGGGTGGATTCTTTAACCAATCATTTAATGTTACTGTCTATGGTGAGTAGCTGAAAATAACGTCTTCTTTTCTTCACATATTTTAATAATAAATCTAATACTGTTGTAAGAAATCAATCTACGTTATAAGATCGATTAGGAATTATTAGCTCATATCAATGACTTGGATCTTGAAGATCCGAATCATTGATTCGACTCAATTGAGTCAAATTGAATCAGATCAAAAGATTCACACGTTATCTGAAATTTGTCCCGCAAATATTCCCGTGGCCAACGATAATAACATAACACAGAATAGGGTTAACTTTTAGCAAGGTAACACGATCTATAGCTTGAGGCAATGACTTAGAAGCTTATAAACAAGAACACAGTTCTTACAAAGGAGAACAAAGATTTATTGAGCTACACTACGATACATGAGGCTAATCTATGTAATAAACAAAACAACAAGCAAACGCACACACACATTCACACACACACACACACACACACACACACACACACACACACACACACACACACACACACACACACACACACACACACACACACACACACACACACACACAGGCAGTTCAGAGGATGCAAAATGAGTTGACAACAGTCCCAAATCATCTAGTGTTTCATACTAGATCTTAGAATCACCTGAGAAACCACAAAAGCAGAGATTTGACTCATCTTTAACTGCTTAAAATCATATGCACCAGATCAGAAAGAGACAACAGTTGTTGTGTTACTAGCGAGTTTGTTGAAGTCTTTGACTGGAGTTTCGCCTCGCCGGGCTGGCTTGAGGAAACACGTGGCACTCAAGGGTGGCTTCTCTGTGACGTTGCTGGAATTCCCGCTCGTGAGCAAGGCTCGTTGTCCTGGGTTACTGGGGTGGCCGACTCTGCCGAGAGTCAGTTTAGCGGAAGTTTCAGCGGTCCGAAACTTAAGAGGTTTGCATAAAGAGTTTGTGGTGACCCAATCGCGTGGTGGCGACTGGGGGCAGAACAGCAACAGCGGGCGCAAGCCGGCTTGATGCAATAAGGCGCTGACTTTAGGGCTGCCGGGGTTTTTAAGTGACCTGATCTGGTCCATCCCTCATGACGCTGTCACCCAATGAGCAGTTGCCATGAAGGGCGGGGCCACGCCCCGTACTAGTGTAATCAGGTTTAATCATTAACCGACTGCAAGAGACCTAACGTGGTAAAATCTCTGGTAAGATTGTAACTATCTGACATAAAATGTTACAAGATGATATACTGTTCGTAGTACTAAATTTTCATTTACACCAATGAATTGCAAATAAAGAGGGGTTCGGTTTGATACCAAGCATAAAACATTTCAGACACATACAGATCATTTTAACCTGTTATAAGGGTGAAACCACACATTATGAACCTGGTTGGTTGGAATAAACACAGCACATCAATACCTATAAATGTCATTCAAAATATCAAATTTTGCCTTGTCTATAACATTTAAGAGAATTGTATTTCTTAAGTCTCTCATTCATTTCTTTGTCTCTGAATTCTGTCCATCTGGCTGAAATTAGAATGTCTCGAGGGCGAACACATGGCCACAAGATCACATAATCGGTCATTCAAAAGTCTCGGGATGAAGAGGTCCTGAAAGCTCCCTTGTCTAGATGGTTAACGATTAACCAAAATTGCAGCCGCATCTCTGTCCATCTGGGCCAGAGTGTTGGGGGAAGAGAGTCAAATGAATTGGCGCCCTGTTATGTGATGGTATAAACATGGTATGTGATGCTATTGGTCATTTGCAGATTCTCAGTTAAACCTACCATTTCTGTCTTCAGACTTGATTCACTGTTGTGGTTTCACTAAAGCTGTGATTCGATTGGTTGTTGCTGCAGTGGTGAGCGTGGCTACTATTGCCATAGGGGTTTATGACATCATATCCAAAAGAGCTGAAGAGAAAAAGAGGAGAACATCACAATCAGTCATTGAATAAAGACTGATCTTGAGTGGAAATCAGTTTGGCCTAAATGTTTAACCCCTGTTAGATGCCCATGCTGAGTCTCAATCATCTTTTGCACAGATGTTTTTGTATTTATAATTTACAAGTAAAAAAAATATAACCCTAATGGCTAGGGAGTTGGACATGTAATGGTTGCAGGTTCGATTCCCGGTCCTGGCAGAAATTTAAGATCGGGTGAATGAATGAACTGAGCAAGGCACTTAATCCCCAATTGCTCCCTGGGCACTGGAAGCCATATCTGCCCACTGTGTGTGCTCTACCTTGTGTGTGTGGACTTGGATGGGTCAAAAGCAGAGGATGAACTTATGGGTAACCATATACTTTAACAATACTCACTTAACTTCTTCAAAGACAATTTAAACAGAATGTATAATGTATTATGAAAGTCAGTTTGAAGTAATCAACAGGAACTGATGATTGTTTTTTTGAATTCCTGTAGACTGTTAAAGGGCTATGAAACCCCTCTGTCTCATCAGGGTGTTTTCACACCTCTAGTTTGAAAACAGTCAGAAAAGTGGGTGAGTCCAGCTTTGATTTGGTGGGAGTGTCGAGTGATGAAAGAGGGAAGGGTTTGCATGAATGGGAGAGTTTCAGTTCGAGCATGCACCCATTTTCACAGAGGCAAAACAACACACAGACGCAGGGGAGAAAGACGGTGACTATGTTTACATCGACATCAGTAATCAAATTATTTGCCAAATTCTTAATTTGTCGACTTAAACTGCAGTTTGGCACTTTCAGTTTAATTCAGGAATATTTCATGCATGGCCCCCGTGACAAACAAGATATTGGATGCGAGGAACTACGCACTGGAAGAGTGTTCTTTTAATGAAATGTTTGATACTGCACGCAGTATGGGAGAAAAATCAAAAATTTCACGGTAACTTAGATGCACTCCAGTGTTTCCTCTAGGATTTTTTCCAGCTGTGGCGGCAGGCCTTTAGATCTACCAACTTTGGCGTTATTTCAATGACAAATGGGACGCAGTCGAGATCGGATTTGTGTAATACAAGCATTTTGCTTGCGCTATGATTTCCTCTGTTCGTGCACAACTTCTTACACGTCCTCAAATATACGCTGCTCAAGTGAAATTTAGCGCGCTTACATAGTGAATTTGTCTCCAACCTTTATTAGATTTGCTAGGAATATTTATCAATGTCTCCAATAGACCGACAGAGCGGCATTAATGCGTCCTGAGGTAAAGTGAAATGGCTATAAACTCCAGCAAGATAAAGTCTTTGTTTGTTGTATGCAGAGGCACAGACCTTTATCTACAAATAAAGTATAATTATGGATACTGTGTTCATCCTAACTGAAAGCTACGTCGTGTTTGCTAGCCTCACACATTACGCACCTGTCAGTCAGCATGTCACCTTAAAGGGTTAAACAAATGATGCACAGCACTACTACGGTTACAGAAAAGTTTGTGCTGTTATAATTCACTTACCTTTTAATACGTTTTGGTGCGATTATAACCTGCTATTTAAAAAAAACGACAATGTTTTAAATTAAAAGCTGTAATATGTGGCGGGATGAATTTTGGCGTGGCGCCCCACCATGGTAGAATGAATGTAGCGGAAACCTTGTACTTGGTAGGTGCAGAGAATAGTGTCAGACAGCCGTGTGTGTATAGACTATCCTGTCACAAAATGCGACAAAAATCATATGCGGCGAAAATCCTACACAATGGTAATAGTTTGATTTAAGGTGTCTGCATGTTTACATTTCGAAGAGCAGCATTTACAGTGGATCTTTCAGTCCATAATATTGTAGTGATATTAACGTACTGTAAACTTAGTAACTAAATAATTTTGACTTTAAAAACTGAAAGAGTACTGCTGACGATACTAACTTTGCCATCTGAATAAACAAACAAAGAACACTGATCACACACTTACCAAATCTGTAGAGACGGACAATCAACACCAACTGGAGCCGCATCTTTTTTTAAAAGGAGACGAGCGGCAAATCCGGATTTCACCATTTCCAGATACGAAAAGCTCTCGGGTAAAAAATGTTCTTTACAAACATATTTTTGTTGCATGTTAGCGGACCACTGTAGTCCACACTTGAGTCCAGCTGTGCTCTCATAGTGGGGATTTGAAAACAAAACCTTCGTTGCAGTGCATTTATAAATGCAACACTAAATGACCCATGTCTTCAAACAATTCTTCTTCTTCCACTTCTTTTAATTACGGTTGGCAACACAACGTGGCGTCTCTCTGCTGTCTGAACACCGTAACAGGTCTTTAAAGCTATCATGCATATTAATGAAGTTGCGCCTCATACACAATAGAGTGTGCTGATTAGTTCGAACCAAGTCTTTCTCATGAATTAATAATGAAAGCTCAAAGACGTCATGTTGTACCCAGTGGTAAAGACAGTCAGTCTATATGCTGGAATTCACACAAGGATCTTTTGGCCGTGACATAGCTTCAAAAAAAATTTTCAAACCGGAAGAACGAATTTTCTCGAAATAACACAACAACCAATTTTCACTGTTTAGTGCAATATATGTGTCCTAATAGTGTTTTTAGCAGCGTGGGACACATATATCTAAAAAGATGTTTGACATCTTTGGTGTTTCATGATTCTTGGAGATGCACTAAAATGCAAGCACATGAACTCTCTGTAAATAATCTACATTGGTGTAATAATAATAATAAAAAAAAAAAAAAAAAAAATATATATATATATATATATATATATATATATATATATATATATATATATATATATATATATATATATATATATATATATATATATATATATATGTTTGTGTGGAGAACACTTTTTAACAGCATTACAGGCCAGAGGGGCTTTTAAAAGTCCCATGAAATGCTTTGAAATTTCCATTTTTTATTAAAAGTTTGACATAATCTGAACTGAAACATGAAGGCAAGGCAGACAAACTACATGCTTTGGATGTTTTATCTTCTAAATGCTAATTTTGTCACTTTTTTTTGGAGCACACTGGCTTATAGATATCCTTCACATTAACAAACTGATAGTAACATCTAAAAAACCTTTGTTTTAATTTTACAGGACCTTATATTGTACATTTAGTCTGTGTGAAATGCACTGGCAAACAGTATAATCTAAAAACAACTACATTCAGTTCAAGTCTACACTTCTCTTGTGATACAAGTCTATATATGGAGTTAAAAAAGATATAGATGATCAGCAGAAATACATGTGGTAAATGATGTCACTTCCTTATCTGAGTATGTGCAGTTTATGTGTGCAGGACTGTTTAACACTTAATGTGAAGCATCCACATGCAGGCAATGTCTTTTTTCTTTTAAATGATAAACTTAAATCCCTGACTTTAGGTGGCTGGCGAATGCATGTTATATATCATACGTCATCAAAGGTCAAGAAGTTGTCGAGAATGCACATTCGGCCATGTGTGTCTGCAGACTGCAAGAAAGGGTCGTAACATGAAGGGGCGTAACTTGTAATAGAGGCGTAACTTGCAGTTATGGAGATGCCATTAAACCATGCAAGATGTCCCAACACAATCTTGTTGGCAAGATGGTGAAATTACTTTCCAGGGAACATTTTCAGCAAATGTTTTCATGCGTTTCCTCCAAATTATCCACAACCTAGTCATTTGATATATTATTAATTGAATTCATTTAGCAACTCCACTCGCTGACACCCATTTTGTCATGACAGTTAGCCTACTCTGGGTCGCCCCCCGTGGTTGCAAATAATTCAATTTAATTCACCTTTATTTGTATAGCGCTTTTACAGTGTAGATTGTGTCAAAGCAGCTTCACATAGAAGATTATAGTAAATTGAAACAGTGTCAGTTCAGTTTTCAGAGTTTAAGTTCAGTTCAGTTTAATTCAGTTCAGTGTGGTTAATAAAATAACAGTACAATGGTGATTGCGTCAAGTATGAAAGCCTCCGCAACTGACGGATGTACGTGCATTGTGGAGTAGGTGTAGTCGTTAATAACTATAATGGTTGAGTTTTGGGTTGGGGAAGGTGTAGACAATAATAACTGTGATGGTTGGGTTAAGGTTTGGTGAAGGTTAAGAGTTTATTTGAGATTAATGACGATTTTTATTGCATGTCTTAATAAATACCCTTAATAAATACCCTGGTTAATAATAGAGCTAAAGTAAAGTTGTGCTGGTTTCGACAAAGAAGAGGCTTGTGATACGTTTGAGGAACTGACATCTCATTTATAGGGGTGTGAAGACTGAAGGAAGCTCTTTTACAGACAGAAAGCATCCTCTGTTGAGCTCGTTGTTTAGGTTAAAAAGAGAAAACCATCAGCTGAGTTTATTTGATATTAATCACACATTTCTGTTCTGGATTTTTAGATTTGTTGATTCGTTTTAATCTACACTATTGAAAAATGTTTTACATGTTTATCTTCTTCTGTTTGTTGTATCTGGCTGGTAAGTTGAACTTGTTTTTATGGCTTCAGGTTTAGTTAAATATAATTATTATTTCTTCTTGTTTTGGTGTGTTTTGTTTTGAACAGATGGAGTGAAAAGAGTTTCAGTGATGGAGGGAGATTCTGTCACTCTGCATATTGATGATGATACTTTTACTGTTAGAAGACATTATTGGGGTCATTTAGACTGGTTTGGACCTGAAGACACTCCTATAGTTACACTATTTCGGGTTGATGAGGAGACACATATATATTTTGTTGATGAGATATTCAGAGACAGACTACAGATTGACAATCAGACTGGATCTCTGACCATCAGCAACATCAGAACCACAGACTCTGGACTTTACAGACTTCGTTTTAGATTATTTAGAGAATCATTCAATGTTACTGTCTATGGTGAGGAGCTGATTTAATGTGGCCTGACAAGTCATGTTTAACGATAAATTATTTGAAATCTCTAATATCTTTATATTTATAGAATATGAATTAAAATGGCTTCAAATTTTATCCCAGTATGTAGTGATTTATTTTACGTTTTTCACTGATGTTTTTCAGCTCGTCTGCCCAATCTCACTATCACAAGATACTCTTCATCTTCATCCTCTAGTTGTTCAGTGTTGTGTTCAGTGTTGAATGTGAGTGCTGTGAGTCTCTCCTGGTACAAAGGAAACAGTTTATTGTCCAGCATCAGTGTGTCTGATCTCATCAGCAGCGTCTCTCTACATCTGGAGGTTGAACATCAGGATAAAAACACCTATAGTTGTGTGCTGAACAATTCGTTCATTAACCGGACTAAACATCTGGACATCACTCAACTATGTCAAGGTATTGGTGTTAATATATTTAAAAAAATGGCTTCAGTTGAGATGTTATTGGTGGTCATTTGCGGATTCTCAGTTAAACCTACTTTTTCTGTCTTCAGACTCGATTCTCTGTTGTGGTTTTATTGATGTTGTGATTCAACTGGCCCTCTCTGCTGTGGTGGGCGTGGCTGCTGTTGCCATAGTGATTTATGACATCATATCCAGAAGAGCTGAAGAAAAAAAAAGAAGGTCACAATCAGTCATTGAATGAGGAACCATGAAATCATGATACGCTTGAGTCAGTTTTTTGTCAGAAGTCATGAAAAAAAACTATTAAAAGTGTGCATAGTCAACTATGTGTAGTGTGTCAGACTAGTCAACATTCTGAGTGAATCAAAAAAATTGACTTAGAACAAGAATGTGTGCTGTTCAATAAAACAACTTTGATGAAAAGTGATGATCCACTGATGATGCCCAAATTATGACTACTGTATATATACACAATGATCCTTTGCTTTATAATTAGCTTGTTGTTCAGTCAGGGCTGGGTTTGAAGTGATCTTTAGGAACGGAAGGTTCTTTGCTTGAATTCCATTACATTTTTAATTGATTCATGAAGATGCACTGAACTGCTTACAAATTAACTTTATGTGAAAAAAAAAATCCTGTACTGGTGTGATAAATCAAAATAAAGGAATATGATTCAGTCTGGACCCTCGGCTGGGTCAGTTGACATTCCTGTGTGGAGTTCTCCCCATGCTGACGTGGGTTTTCTTCCGGGTGCTCCGGTTTCCCCCACAGTCCAAAGACATGCGGTACAAGTGAATTGGGTAAGCTAAATTGTCCGTAGTGTATGTGTGTGAATGAGTGTGTATGGATGTTTCCCAGATATGGGTTGCAGCTGGAAGGGCATCCCCTGCCTAAAACATGTGCTGGATAAGTTGGCGGTTCGTTCTGCTGTGGCGACCCCGGATTAATAAAGGGACTAAGCCGAAAAGAAAATGAATGAATGAATGAATTCAGTCTGGCTGGACTTTTTAACAGCTCTACAGAAGTCCAAAATGGCACAGGTTACGTTTAGTCTGTGTAAAATTCACTAGCAAACAGTTTAACAACAACAACTTTATTTTTATAAAACATGGTCTCTCTTTTCACTGTTATGCGGACGACACCCAAATCTACCTGCTTTTAAAACCAAGTGGGCTAGAGACTCTTATGTTATGCTTGTCAGATGTGAAAGCCTGGTTGTCTTTGAACTTTCTAGATTTTAACGAGAGTAAGACTGAAATAATTCTGTTCGGCCCGTTAAACTCTTCTAGCACCTATAGTTAATCTTGAAAAATCAAGTTATTCTATGAAGCCCTGGGTAAAAAATCTGGGTGTTATTCTGGATGATGGCTTGAGCTTTGACAAACAGATAAATGCAGTGGTTAAATTTAGCTTCTTTCAGCTTTGACTCTTAAAAACGGTTAAATCTATTCTATCTAAAAATGTGAAAAAATAATCCATGCTTTTATTACCAGTAGGTTGGACTATTGTAACTCACTATACTTTGGGATTAGTCAGACAACCTTATCCTGTTTACAATTAGTTCAAAATGCTGCTGCAAGGCTTTTTTTATTATTATTTATTCATTTATTTATTTTTATTAGGTTCATCTTAGGTCAGACTATAAAATATATATAATTTTGATACATGGTTTGAGCCTCGGCTGTGTCAGTTGGCGTTTCTGTGTGGCGTTTGCATGTTCTCCCCGCATTCGTGTGGGTTTTTTCTGGATGCTCTGGTTTCCCCCACAGTCCAAAGACATGCAGTACAGGTGAATTGGGTAGGCTAAATTGTCTGTGGTGTATGAGTCCCACATAGCAAAATATCTCTGGCCCAGCTCTGGCCCACACAACCAGCTTTTGCTTGGCCCACATATCACGGTGATTTAAGGTACATGACTGGACCAAGTCTGGGTTCCAGACAAGGGCCAAACATGGACCATATCTGGGCCAAGTCTCAGCCAAGTTAATAACCCATAACTGAGCCTGAACTGGGCCACATATGTTGGTGTGTCATGACTGCAATGAAATTGATGGGCGTGCTTTATCTCAAAACAATCTGATTGGTAGAATTTTTTTCCCTTTATTCAATAATAATAAAAATGTATTTTAAAAGTGGGTCAAGATACGCCAAACTTACATGGCCCACATATCCATTATTAGCATCTGGGCCAAATACTACATTTGACATCTGGCCCAAGTATTGTGTGCCGCCATAAAGACGGTGCCACCTCTGCCAAACTTGGGTCATGTTTGGCCCACATGCTGTATGCCAGTGCTGGATGAATGCCTGCTGTGCCAGCTTTATGCCAAATCTGGGCCAGAATTCTGTGTGAATGAGTGTGTATGGATGTTTCCCAGAGATGGGTTGCAGCTGGAAGGGCATCCGCTGCGTAAAACATGTGCTGGATAAGTTGGCGGTTCGTTCCGCTGTGGCGACCCCGGAAAGGGACTAAGCCGAAAAGAAAATGAATGAATGCATATTGATACATATACGCACTGATACTATTCACCAAATAAGAAATGATCAGGAAAACATAATTATACACTAAATAATTATATAAATAAAAGGTAAAACACCACATATATACACAAAGATATACAAACATAAGATAACATAAAAATAAGAATAATAAAAAACAAACAAAAGAATAAATAAATCAGACAAAGAAAAGAAAAGAAAAAAGGGAAAAGATAGGTGTCTCCTTACATTTGTTTTTAGAAAAGGTTTCCAGACTGGAGCTGTTCTGGCTTTTGTTTTATTGCAAAATCTTTTCTATTTCAAGAGCATGTATGGAATCAAAAACCTATTGCCGATAAGAAGAGTGAGCTGCTGACTTCCAATTCATAAGAATAAGTCGTCTAGCCAGTACAGTTCCAAAGGTTACACTGTCAGCTTGTAATGAATTTAATTCAACATATTCTGGAAGGATTCCAAACAGTGCTGTTAAGGGGTTTGGGTCTATCAATAACAAAAAAGCGGCAGAAAAACACCTAAAGACTTTCCCCCAAAAATCAGACAAGACCAGAAAGTATATATAACAGTGTGGCTGGTTCGGTTGTACAGCGAAGCCAAGTTGGGTCAAGATCGGGGAAAATTTTATTCAGTTTAGTTCTAGACCAGTGCATTCTGTGCACGATCTTGAATTAAATGAGAGTATGCCTAGCGTTTATTGATGATGAATGTTTTCGTGCAAGAATAAGATCCCGAATATTTTCTTCAATCATTAAATTCAGTTCCACCTCCCAAAAAGCCCTCAGTACATGTGCTATTTTGTATGCATATGTGCACTATTTTGTGTTAATAATAGTAAAGATTTTAGAAGTAACCCCTTTTGAAGAGGTATGAGGGTTGAGTCTATCATCAAGTATACTTTTATTTGGCACAATGGGAAAAACAATGGAATTATTATGTATCCCTAAGTCGAAGCTGAAATGCAGGGGTGACCGTGCTTTCACAGTAGCTGATCCTAGATTGTGGAATGCTCTGCCACTCTGTATTAGATCTGTTTCATCTCTGGCTGTTTTTAAATCTAGGTTGAAAACTTCCCTTTTTGATTAGGCATTTTATCAGTGTTTTATCTATAATTTTAAAATTCTCTTTGTTGTGATGTGTATTGTGCAGCACATTGGTCAACCTCTGGTTGTGTTTAATAATGTTATATATATAAAATTGACATTGACAACAAATAAACAGTTCAGGTCTAGACTCGTCCTCAGTTGTATAGGCCTATATATAAAGTTGAAAAAGATACAGAAAATGGTGCATTAGAATAAGTGAAGAACATAAGAAGCCTGATAAAAATAGAGTCTGTGGCTTCACAGAAGCTCAGCAGAAATACATGTAAATGATGTCACTTTCTCAACTGAATGAGCTCAGTACGAGCAGAGATGTAGTTTAAGTATGCAGGACTGTGTTACGCTTAATATGAACTTCAGCATTGACCTGAAACACATTACAGCCAAACAGCTGCAGGCATAAATTAATGACTAATTAGAGCTTAATATGCAGATGCACAAATAAATCGATCATAAATCAATAATTGTTTAAATTAACCATCCTAATAGCAGGCAAAAAGAGTTCTGGTTTGAATTGTAACACGTGA
Source organism: Danio kyathit (assembly GCA_903798195.1). Classification (NCBI taxonomy): domain Eukaryota; kingdom Metazoa; phylum Chordata; class Actinopteri; order Cypriniformes; family Danionidae; genus Danio; species Danio kyathit. The sequence continues at coordinate 18,290,357 of LR812540.1, forward strand.
CTAATTTGAGGAACCATTTGTAGAGACATGAAGACATTTATAAGCTCATTCTCTACAACAGTATTAAAGCTTAAGGACTCATTTCAGATTTGTGGAGTGTGTTCAGAAGAAATGCTTCAGATATTCATAATCTTCTACCTTTGTCGTCTGGTTGGTAAGTGGAGTTTTTATGACTTCATTGTAGAGGATTAACATGAACTTTTATTTAATATGGTTGCGTGTGTGTGTGTGTTTGTTCAGATACAGATGGAGTAAATGTAGTGTCGGTGATGGAGGGAGATTCGGTCACTCTACACACTGATATTTCCACTATACCAATATATAAAATGTGTAATATAAACTGGGAATTTAAATCCCAACAAGGAGGTGTTATATATTATAAGAATAATATATATGGTAACAGACTACAGATGAACAAGAAAACCGCATCTCTGACCATCAGGAACATCCGACTCACAGATGTGATAGTGAATCATATAATGTTACAGTCTATGGTGAGTAGCTGAAAATGAGCTGTTCATTCCTCAATATATTTTAATAATGAATCCAATACTGATTATAGAGCATAAATGAGTTGATTTTACACAGTTGTCTTGTGTTTTCCAGCTCGTCTGCCCAATCCAATCATCTTTAGAGACTCTTAAAACTCTTCATCATCTAGTTGTTCAGTGTTGTGTTCAGTGTTGAATGTGAGTGCTGTGAGTCTCTCCTGGTACAAAGGAAACAGTTTATTGTCCAGCATCAATGTGTCTGATCTTAGCGTCAATCTTTCCCTACATCTGGAGGTTGAACATCAGGATTAAAACACCTATAGGTGTGTGCTGAACAATTCCTTCACTAACCGCACTGAATATCTAGACATCACTCAGATATGTCAAGGTATTGGTGATAATAATACAAATTGGCTTCAGGTTGAGATGTTATTGGTGAATTAATGGTAATTTTCAGATTCTCAGTTAAACCTACTTTTTCTGTCTTCAGATTCAGTTCAGTGTTGTGGTTTCACTGATACTGGGATTCGATTGGTCCTCTCTGCTGTGTTGGGTGTGGCTACTGTTGCCATAGTGGTTTATGACATCATATCCAGAAAAGCTGAAGAGAAAAAGAGGAGAACATCACAATCAGTCATTGAACGATGAACCATGAAATCATGGCACTTTTGAGTCTTTTTTCAAAGTGAATTAAAAAAGTTTTAGGACAATTTTGATGAAAGGTGATGAACCACTTCAAATGTTGACTACTGTATATATACACGACCATTTTTTTTTGTTCAGTCAAGGCTGAATGGAGTCATTTTGAAGGGATCATCAAGAACTGAAGGTTGATTGTTTGAATCTTGTTCCGTTTTTAATTGATTCATAGAGATGCACTGAAATGCTTACAAATTAACTTTATGTAAAATAAATCCTGTACTGGTGTGATGATTCAGAATAAACGAATATAATTCAGTCTGCGTGGAAAACACTTTTTAACAGCTCTACAGAAGTCCAAAGTGGCAGAGATTATGTGAAGTTTATTTATAAACTAATTTCAGGGGATCACATGCTTATGATTGACCACGGCTGGTCTCGCATTAGCTATCACATAGACGAATTACAATCAGACCAGTGGTGTAAAGTACTTGAGTAAATGGACTTCGTTACTTTACTTAAGTATTTTTTGGCTACTTTGTACTTGTACTGAGTATCAAAAATATAAGCAACTTTTACTCTTTACTTGACTACATTTTTGATTGAATATAAGTACTATTTACTCCACTACATTTGAACGGATGCTTATCGTTACTCATTACATTGTGACTGTGCACGACAAGTCGGCATCTTTATCTACCACAGCTAATTTGTTGGGCGGATGATGTGATATCGCCATCTGCAGGGTGCTGAAGGTACTGTATGCTATTTATGAGCTAAATCATGTGAACGTGAATTAACAGCTTGCCTAATACCAGGTGTTTAATTAGCAACATGGCTTCAGCCAGTGATGAAGCAGAAGCTTGAAATTATATGTAGTTTACTAAGTTGAAAAATAACACTGCTCCTCTTTGTTTAATTTTAATACAGAGAAAACATAATTAATTAATTGAAAAACTACTCAAAATAAAAATATTGCCCCCATCTGATACTGAGAGATGAATCACATCAAAGTCAGCTCTGATTTTTTTAACTACGTTTTATTACTTTTTTTTTTTCGAAAAATTGTTTGTGCCTTTTTTGAACATTTGAGTTTGACTGAGACTTTTTGTTTTATTTTTTAAATATATTTTGTTCTGCCATTTTGAAACATTAAGGTCTTAAATTTAATTTATATATTAGGAAATTAAACCTTTCGTAGTGTGCTTTGAGCCTACATTCAGTATGAGTAAAATACTTAAGTTCTTTTAAAATCGAATACTTTAATACTTTTACTCAAGTCTTTTGAAATTGGTGACTTGTAACTTGTAATGGAGTAATTTTTTACAGTAAGGTATAAGTTTATTTTACACAGTTGTCTTGTGTTTTCCAGCTCGTCTGCCCAATCCCACCATCTTTACAGACTCTTTAAACTCTTCATCATCTAATTGTTCAGTGTTGTGTTCAGTGTTGAATGTGAGTGCTGTGAGTCTCTCCTGGTACAAAGGAAACAGTTTAATGTCCAGCATCAGTGTGTCTGATCTTAGCGTCAAACTTTCCCTACATCTGGAGGTTGAACATCAGGATAAAAACACCTATAGTTGTGTGCTGAACAATTCCTTCTCTAACTGGACTGAATATCTAGACATCACTCAGATATGTCAAGGTATTGGTGGTGATATAAAAAATTCAACACAGGCTCATTCTGAAAACGTAGCCCTATATACGTTTCTGGAGAACACAAATTATATAGTCAGAAGTACGTATAGCTGCATTTCGTCTTTCAAACGAACGCTACGGAACGGTATGACGCTGTTATTTTTTGCGCTTACCAGATGATCGCTTACCTCTGTGTGGACGGCTTTTCTGCTGTTACCAGTTTGTTCAGTAGCTCGCCATGTAGTTGATCACGACAATGGAGTTCAAGTCCGGTGAAGAACAGGTAAGACAAAAACAGAAGTCAAAAAATAAAATAAACAAGTAAATAACAGGGTGAGAATGTGGTAAAATCTGAAAACGGTAAAAATCCAACGAGGGCTTTTTCTGGATTGCTTTTAAAACTGTCGATTGGGTTAAGGGAAGTGGGTGGGCGGGTCCATCTGTGATTTTGAAAACACTATTGGTTGGGTTTAGGGAAGGAGGAGGGTGGGTCAGTTGATTGGTTAGTCAGTCAGTCAGTCGACAGTGGCCTCTGGTGGATTTATGTGAGAACAGCAGGCACGAATGGCACTCCAAAAAAAAGTAGTATTTGACGCTCTCCAGAAATGTATATAGGGGTATGTTTTCAGAATGAGCCTGGGTTAAAAAATTGCACATGACAAGTACTTTTTTTTTCAGGTGAGATATTATTGGTACTTTATCTTATAAAAGCAGATTCTCAGTTAAACCTACTTTTTCTGTCTTCAGACTCAGTTCACTGTTGTAGTTTCACTGAAGCTGTGATTCGATTGGTTATTGCTGCTGTGGTGGGCGTGGCTGCTGTTGCCATAGTGGTTTATGACATCATATCCAGAAGAGCTGAAGAAAAAAAAAAGAAGAACATCACAATCAGTCATTGAATTATAATCATGAAATCATTGGAGTTCTTGTCAAAAGTCACCGAAATCCATTAATCAAACAGGGGCTACAGTAGATGGAGCTGAAGAAGTTTATAATCAACTTTTTCAAGATTTTGTTTTAGTATAAAGTATATTGCTTTGCATATTTTGCTGATTCAGAGACATTTTAAATCTAAAGCACAAATATTAATGAATTATTAACGCTTTGTGTAATCCTGTCACTCAGTCTGGGCTGAATAAAGCCTAACTGAACTGAACTGAAGGTTGTTTGCTTGAATCCCAGTAGATTAGTGAAATATTTATTGGAGATCATTTTAAGTTCTCAAATGTTAACAGATGAACTACATGTGAAGAATCTGTTTCAGTGTGATAATGTTATGAGCGCTGTTATTTATTTTGATCTCTCTAGTTTTTGGGCGCCGGCACGCACCTGTTAGTCATTCTGATGTTCAGCAGGTCACTAATCCATTTACACCTGTTGTGCTATTTCCTGTGCTATTTATGTTCCCCTATGTTTGTGTCTAGTTGCTTGATTATCTTGCTTGATGTTGACAGTCTTAAGCCGCGGTCACATTGCTCTTTCACCCCATAGAATTCTATTGATACGCATACGAATGCAACAGACCGGAAACGCAAACTTGTGTGACAATTTTCGCAGATCGCTACGTTGGAAATTTCAAGCTTGGTGAACTCTGACCTGCGAAATTGCATCACTTGGCTGCGTGAGACCAATAGAAGATCAAAACATGACCTCTCACAAATGGTAAACATGGACCAATCACTCGCTTTTTTAAAAGTTTAATCATCTTGTTTAATCCCGCCCCTTTTTCACAGCACCCACAAAATTCTGCATGCTCAAACTCTAGGGTGATCGCGGCATTACGCGTTCATTGCCTACCTTCTGTGCTCTGACCAGTCCTCGTCATCTTCGTCCTCTTCAAGATTTTCTGTGGTAAAGTCAACATTCTCAGACCTGATCTAGTCCAGCTCTTGCTCTCCTGTCGGCAGGTTCGGGTGCTGGTCGCTCCATGAGGGTCCGTACTCACCAAGGCTCACCTGGTCTTCTATCATCGCCCATCCTCACGTGGCTTGTGAGACGCTCTGAGTTTTCTTTCCTCGTACAGTCTGCGATGACGCTGAAGGCCTTCAGCAGGCTATTTAAGTTATTCCTTTTTTAATCTTTGCTTAATAAATCTCAGAGACTAAACTTTGCTTTTGGCTACTATTTTTGCAAACTTCACAGGATAATCAAGCCCAAATGGACCTAGCGAAGGAGAACCCCATTCCCTCTGCAGCTGAGATGTAGGGAGCTCTGCTAAAAGTATGAATTAACATTTTCATAGTAATGTAATCAAACTATAATTAGTCAAATCAGGGATGTCCAGACTCGGTCCTGGAGGGCCGGTGTCCTGAATAGTTTAGCTCCAACTATATGAATAAAAATACAAAATATGTAGGACACCGGCCCTCCAGGACCGAGTTTGGACACCCCTGAGTTAAATAGACTTAAGCATTAATTTAGTTGTTCAAGCGTAAAATGAGATGAAAGGCCGTTTAAACGCAAGCGCAGTCTGGACGGATCAGCAGGCTAGCGCAGAAACTCCATTGAAAATACTGAGGTAAAATAAACAAACTAACGACTAATTCTTCTGCTTATAATTCAGATGTAATACACAGATGCACAAGTGAACTGGCTAATAAAATAACTGGTTAATAATAGAAGATAAGACACGTGACTCATGTGAGGAACAGACTTCTTACCATTTATAAGGAAGAAGTCTATATAGACTGAAAACATCCTTCATTAGGAGCAGTATGTAGTATCAAAACTGTATATAAAATGATTAGCAGAGCTTATTTGAGATAAATGACAGTTTTTTTTATTGCATAAATACTCTGGTTAATAATAGAGCAAAAGTAAAGTTGTGCTGGTTTTGACTGTAAGACGAGGTTCGTCATAAGTTTAAGGAACCGACATCTTTTCGTTTATGGGAATGTGTAGACTGAGGGAAGCTCTTTACAGACAGAAAACATCCTCTGTTGGGCTCGTTATCTAGTTTTAAGAGAGAAATCCATCAGCAGAGTTTATTTGAGATTAATCACACATTTCTGGAGTTTTAGATTTGTTGAATTTTAATCTTTCATACTGAAAAATGTTCCACATGTTTATTTTCTTCTGTTTGTTGTATCTGGCTGGTAAGTTAAACATGTTTTATGGCTTTATGTTTAGTTAATCTATAACTAGTATTTACTCTTGTTTTGGTGTGTTTTACACAGATGGAGTGAAAAGAGTGTCAGTGATGGAGGGAGATTCTGTCACTCTGCATATTAATCAGACTTTTACTGATAGAATAGATTATCTGGATCTTTTATTGTGGGTTGGACCTGAAGATACTCCTATAGTTAGACTATTTCTGGATGATGAGAAGACAGATATTAGGTATTTTGATGATGAGATATTTAAAGACAGACTACAGATGGACAATCAGACTGAATCCCTGACCATCAGCAACATCAGAACCACAGACTCTGGACTTTACAGACTTCGAGGATTCTTTAGAGAATTATTCAATGTTACTGTCTATGGTGAGTAGCTGATTTAATGTGGCCTGACAAGTCCTGATTCAACAAAAAATTCTTTGAGTATGAATTAAATTGGCTTAAAATTTTATTCCAATATGTAGTGATTTATTTTAAGTCATTCTCTGATGTTTTCCAGCTCGTCTGCCCAATTCCATTATCACAAGATACTCTTCATCATCTAATTGTTCAGTGGTGTGTTCAGTGTTGAATGTGAGTGCTGTGAGTCTCTCCTGGTCCAAAGGAAACAGTTTATTGTCCAGCATCAATGTGTCTGATCTCAGCTTCAGTCTCTCTCTTCATCTGGAGGTTGAACATCAGGATAAAAACACCTATAGTTGTGTGCTGAACAATTCCTTCATTAACCGGACTGAACATCTGGACATCACTCAGATATGTCAAGGTATCGATGGTAATAATAAAAATTGGCGAATTATTGGTGAATTAATGGTCATTTGCAGATTCTCAGTTAAACCTACTTTTTCTGTCTTCACATTCAGTTCACTGTTGTGGTTTCACTGATATTGTAATTCGATTGGTCCTCTCTGCTGTGGTGGGTGTGGCTACTGTTGCCATAGTGGTTTATGACATCATATCCAGAAAAGCTGAAGAGAAAAAGAGGAGAACATCACCAGTCATTGAACGATGAACCATGAAATCATGGCACTTTTGAGTCAAATATCATTGATTCAAAGTGAATCAAAAATGTTTTTCAAAATTGTCTTATGTATATATACACAACGATTCTTTGCTTTATAAGTTGTTTGTTGTTCAGTCAGGGCTGAATGGAGTCATTTTGAAGGGATCATCAGGAACTGAAGGTTGATTGTTTGAATCTTGTTACGTTTTTAATTGATTCATAGAGATGCACTGAAATGCTTACAAATTAACTTTATGTAAAATAAATCCTGTACTGGTGTGATGATTCAGAATAAACGAATGTAATTCAGTCTGCGTGGAAAACACTTTTTAACAGCTCTACAGAAGTCCAAAGTGGCAGATATTATGTGAAGTTTATTTATAAACTAATTTCAGGGGATCACATGCTTATGATTGACCACGGCTGGTCCCGCATTAGCTATCACATAGACAAATTACAATCAGACGAATCCAAACATACATAAATAACCAGATTTTCTTACCTTAGTCATCTTCGTCTTGAAGAATCCCACCAATCCACCCTTACTCCTCCCCCTTTTTCCTAGATTAATCCAGGATAGGGCGGCACGGCAACTCAGTGGTTAGCACTGTTTCCTCACAGCAAGAAGGTTGCTGGTTTGAGTCCCGGCTGGAACAGTTGGCGTTTCTGTGTGGAGTTTGCATGTTCTCCCTGTCAGGGATGGGCAGTATTTTTAATACAAGTATTTTAAATACGTATTTTAAATACAAAATAGTGTTTTGTAATTTGTATTTGATGGGGTTTATGAAAATGGGTAAATATTTTGTATTAAAATACTTTAGTGTCTTGTATTTTTAAAATACTGTAAATTACTTTGTAAGTAGTCTACACGATGACATCATAAAAATGCAGCTTCAGATTGGTGCTTTCTCAGTTATTTGCCCAGGCTTGAGATCAGAACAGAAAACTGATTAAGAAGGTGGTCAATGCTTGGAGTATGGATGGAAATTATGCACCCATAAAGAAAATACCAGACATATGGGTATATTTAAGAGCAAATCAACAATCATTAAAAATTGTATACTGCACTAAGACCAGTAATATGTAAGGGGTGTATAGTGTACAATTTGACATCAACATCTTTGCTTAAAAAATGAGATGGAATAAAATATCAGTCCTTAAGGACAGGATGAGGAGCCTTCAGCACATAACTAAATTACTACATTACTAAAACTGTAGATTTTAGTTTTCAGAAATCATGTTTTGACATTAGCTATTGAAGATTTCAATTGCACAAAAAAATGATGTGAAAAAAAAATGATGTGAACAAAAAATTAAAAGAACCTTTTCATATATCACCCTTTTAAAATATAAGACTGTTAAGAGATGGTTGCAATTTTACTGTCCATGCAAATTATGGAAACACAATGAAGAGATATACAGTAGAGCTATGTTCCAACTCATTATCTGCATTAGATGGTTTTTACAGTGATTAAAGATATCATCTTGAAGACAGGACTTTTTTGTATAAAATTTGTACAAAATGTATATCAAAATGAAAGAAAAACAAAGGTTTATGAATATCTCCTCATGTAGTAGAGGTGAATGAGTTGGCATAGAAGCAGACTTAAACTTGCTCAGAGATTCGCTGTAACTGTCAATCACTGTTTACTTCACTAAATCAGCTTAATGGTGAAGGGACTGATCGAACAGGGCCGGATTAACCAATGGGCATAATGGGCACAGGCCCAGGGGCCCGTGCGCACTTGGGGCCCCTGCGAGGGGGAAAAACATGCTGATTTTGGAGTGTCTATTTAGGCTAAGTGCAAATAGCGCACCTCGTTGGAATAAGCTATTTGAGCGACATCCCATCACTGTTTGATTGACAGAGACAACATAACTAAAGAGCGCAAATGACAGCAGTGTGTGTGGCATAGCTCGTAAAGCGCATGCCAACATGTTTTTGACGCGATCAATCGTCAAACGGTTCGGATCCAGCGTCTGACAAACTCATTATTCTTTTTTTCCCCATTACACATCAGATTGGAAATACATTTATTTTTAATAGAAAGGAAATATTTTTGTTTAAAAATTAAAATAATAAAAATGTGATATAAAGTCACAAGTGGCTCGTGGGTATTTAATAAGGTTTAGCCTATTTCATATGTGCATAAACAGCATCTAAATAGTGATTTAAATATTCATTAAACAGTTGTTTTCCACCTGGTGTTAAATGTTAACGACATCTTAATATAACTAATTTACATTTACAACGAATACCCTTTAAAATATATATTTTTAGTGCTGCTTCAGTGAACTTGAACAAGTATACTAAAAACCATGAATGTTTCACTAATTTTATTAGCCTTTTTTTAATCAAACTGTGCTTTAAATGCTTTAAAACAAGTAAAATCGTTGTAGACTATAAATATATACAGTTGAATTTTTTTTCTTTTTTAAATATTTCTCAAATCATGTTTAACAGGGCAATGAAATTTTCACAGTATGTCTGATAATATTTATTCTTCTGGAGAAAGTCTTATTTGTTTTATTTCGGCTAGAATAAAAGCAGTTTTTTAAAAACCATTTTAGGGTCAAAATTATTCGCACCTTTAAGCTATTTCTTTTTTCAATAGTCTACAGAACAAACCATCATTATACAATAACTTGCCTAATTTCCCTAACCTGCCTAGTTAACCTAATTAACCTAGTTAAGCCTTTAAATGTAACTTTAAGCTGTATAGAAGTGTCTTGAAAAATATCTAGTAAAATATTATTTACTGTCATCATGGCAAAGATAAAATAAATCAGTTATTAGAGATGAGTTATTAAAACTATTATGTGTAGAAATGTGTTAAAAAAATCTTCTCTCCGTAAAACAGAAATTGGGGAAAAAATAAACGGGCTAATAATTCAGGGGGGCTAATAAATCTGACTTCAACTGTATGTACTAGATATCATTTTTTTTTAAAATGCGGGCAATACATTCATTCATTTTCTTTTCGGCGTAGTCCCTTTATTAATCCGGGGTCACCACGGCGGAATGAACCGCCAACTTATCCAGCACATGTTTTACGCAGCGGATGCCCTTCCAGCTGCAACCCATCTCTGAGAAACATCCACACACATTCATACACTACGGACAATTTAGCCTACCCAATTCACCTGTACCGCATACCTTTGGACTGTGGTGGAAACCGGAGCACCCGGAGGAAACCCACGCGAAGGCAGGGAGAACTCCACACAGAAACGCCAACTGACCCAGCTGGCTCGAACCAGCGACTTTTTTGCTGTAAGCCGACAGCACTACCTACTGCGCCACTGCGTCGCCCCCGCAATACATTATAGATTCATTTTATTAAAAAATATTATATTATTCTTATTTTTTAATTCAACTATAGGGGTGCTGCCGGATCGGGGCTCAACAAGACAATGTGCCCAGGGGCCTCTGAATTCTTAATCCGGGCCTGAACATGCCTATTGATAGAAGTTTTTCCAAGAAGTGTCATGCTCTCTCTTGTAAAGGTATTTTGTAGTATCAAAAGACAAAATACAGTAGTTTATTTTGATACATTTATGGCTGCTGTATTTTGTAGTTTATTTTGATACATGTAAAATTGAGGTATTTGGTATTTTTCCTCCGGGTTTCCTCCGGGTGCTCCGGTTTCCCCCACAGTCCAAAGACATGCGCTATAGGTGAATAGAATAAAGTCAAGTCAAGTTCAAACTCAGCTTTATTGTCAATTCAATCACATGTTTTATTTATGTATTTTTGTTTCGTTTACCAGTCACCATTTTGGGGTTGGAGGTGTTGCGTGTGGCGTTCACCCCTGCCCTTAATTATTACTGTCAATTGATCTTGTTTGTCTTTTTTTCCCTTTTCAGTTTTCTATTGGTTGATTTGGTAGCGTCAGGCCTTTAAAGCAAACAGAAGCGGACTTCTCAGGATCCCTCATTCCTCCACGCCACCGCAGTTTTGACGGCTTTATTGTTGTGTTCTCCTTTATGCTTTCCTTTTGATATTTGTTTGGAGTGGGGAGCTCCAACCTGATTTAGGTTTGTTTGGTTGTTATTTATTATGCTGTTTGGCTCCCCATCTCTTGTCATTTTGGGTGGTTTTGCTGGTTATGTTATGTTAATAAATAATTTAGCCAGAGCACTTTGGCAGTTGTTTATTTATGTTACGTTGTCTTTGGTTCACGAGTCGTACTTAAATTAGGGACCGTAACAAGGACATACAGAGAATTGAAATTGTGTTATTTTCAGACCCTAGGTGCATAACAGATAATATTAATACAAAAAGTAGAAAAATAAATACAATATTTATTATACAATTACACATATAAAATAATCTAAAAATATAATAAATAAAAATGTAAACAATTACACTTAAACCAAATTGGCACAGTATATGAGCATTTTAATACTAGGCATTCACCGCACAAACATATGCTGGTACAGTTGGTGGTCTTTTCCACCATGGCAACCCCTATAATCAAGGAATAGGCAAATGAATGAATTCAGGGGAGCTCTCGAGACCTCAGTTGTATAGGCCTACATATAAAGTTGAAAAAGATAGAAAACAGTGCGTTATAGTAAGTGGAGCACATAAGAAGCCTGATAGAAATCGAGTCTGTGGCTGCACAGAAACTCAGCAGAAATACATGTTGTAAATGAAGCCACTTCCTCAACTGCATGAGCTCAATATGTGCAGTGGTGTACTGTACTTTAAGTATGCAGGACTGTTTTATGCTTAATAAGGACTTCAGTGTTGACCTAACACACATTATAGTCAAACAGCTGCAGGCATAAATTCATGACTGATTATCTTACAAAAAATATATAAGCTTAAAAAATCCATAATCGTTTAAATAAACCTGGTTAACAGTAGACAAACAGAGTCGTGCTGGTTTGAACTGTAACGTGACTAATTTGAGGAACCATTTGCAGAGACGAGTAGACATTTATAAGCTCATTATCTTCAACAGTATTTGAGATTAAGGACACATTTCAGATTTGTGGAGTGTGTTAATCTGAAGAAATGCTTCACGTATTTATAATCATCTGTCTGTGTCGTCTGGTTGGTAAGCGGAGTTTTTATGACTTCATTGTAGAGGATTAACATGAACTTTTATTTAATATGGTTGCGTGTGTGTGTGTTTGTTCAGATACAGATGGAGTAAATGTAGTGTCAGTGATGGAGGGAGATTCGGTCACTCTACACACTGATATTTCCACTTTACCAATATATAAAATGTGTAATATAAACTGGGATTTTAAATCCCAACAAGGTGGTGTTATATATTATAAGAATAATGTATATGGTAGCAGATTACAGATGAACAATAAAACCGGATCTCTGACCATCAGGAACATCCGACTCACAGATGCTGGACTTTATCAAATGTTTTGTTTATTCTTTAGTGAATCATATAATGTTACAGTCTATGGTGAGTAGCTGAAAATGAGCTGTTTATTCCTCAACATATTTAAAGAATAAATCCAATACTGATTACAGAGCATAAATGAGTTTATTTTACACAGTTGTCTTGTGTTTTTCAGCTCGACTGCCCAATCCCACCATCTTTAGAGACTCTTTAAACTCTTCATCATCTAATTGTTCAGTGTTGTGTTCAGTGTTGAATGTGAGTGCTGTGAGTCTCTCCTGGTACAAAGGAAACAGTTTATTGTCCAGCATCAGTGTGTCTGATCTTAGAGTCAATCTTTCCCTACATCTGGAGGTTGAGCATCAGGATAAAAACACCTATAGTTGTGTGCTGAACAATTCCTTCTCTAACTGGACTGAACATCTGGACATCCCTCAGATATGTCAAGGTATTGGTGACGATATAAAAAATGCACGTTAAAAACTTTTTTCTTTCAGATAAGATATTAATGGTGACTTTGTCATGTTGTAGAAGTAGATTCTTAGTTTAACCTACCTTTTCTGTCTTCAGACTCAATTCACTGTTGTAGTTTCACTGAAGCTGTGATTCGATTGGTTGTCGCTGCTGTGGTGGGCGTGGCTACTGTTGCCATAGTGGTTTATGACATCATATCCAGAAGAGCTGAAGAGAAGAGGAGGAGAATGTCACAATCAGTCATTGAATGATGAACTATCATGTAATCATTGCAGTTCTTGTCGAAAGTCATGGAAATCCACCAATCAAACAGGGACTGGATAGCGCTGAAGAAGATTTAATCAACTTTTTCAAGATTTTGTTTTTGTATAAAGTACATTCCTTTGCATATTTTGCTTATTCAGAGACATTTTAAATTTAAAGCACAAATATTAATGAATTATTAACGCTTTGTTTTTGTGTAATCTTGTCATTCAGTCTGAGCTGAATGGAGCCTATCTGGACTGAACTGAAGGTTGTTTGCTTGAATCCCACAAGATTAGTGAAGTGTTTATTGGTGATCATTTGATGCTCTCAAATGCTAACAGATAAACTATATGTGAAGCATCTGTATCAGTGTGGTAATTACAAAAATAAAGCATTATGAATCAGTCAAGGTTGATTTCAGTGCAGAGGAAAAAGAAAATGATAACCTTCATTGCAACACACAAATCACAAACCAATAATACCAACAAATATCAAAGTTGTTTGGAGCAAACTGAGAGAGTGAGAAACCTGAGAACTACTTTGATGGAAAAAATATATAGCAACACATGTAATAATATGCAGATGCACAAATAAAAAAACTAGGGGCCATAAAGGTTGAATAGAAAAGCAGCATTAAAGTCCAAAACCTGACTAGAATGAGCCAAACTAAACGTCCATGCTTAAATTAGTTCCACAACAGCAAGATGAAGATCATTTGATCTAACTAAGTTCAGTTAAGTTTGAATAGTCTATATAACTGTGTGTGCATGTTACTGTCGTGAAGCCCTGAAGGTCGAGCATAGATGCATCGATTTTTTTGTATGCTACCATGGCAAAGAAAGTGTTCATAATACCTGTATAGACTTGACCTGAATGCTGCTATCTTTTGGTCTGCTTACTCAGTTTCGTCCTCAAGGTTTTTAGCCAATAACCTGATGCAAAAAAATTCAGGAGTCCTGGAATCGATGAAGAGAATTTGACATCAAGTTAAGTTCACCAAATGTTCTATCCTATTTTTAAAGTACAGTTTATTTATACATTTCAGTCAAGCTGAACTAAGTAGATTCTTAGTTTAACCCACCTTTTCTGTCTTCAGACTCAATTCACTGTTGTAGTTTCACTGAAGCTGTGATTCGATTGGTTGTTGCTGCTGTGGTGGGCGTGGCTACTTTTGCCATAGTGGTTTATGACATCATATCCAGAAGAGCTGAAGAGAAGAGGAGGAGAATGTCACAATCAGTCATTGATTGATGAACTACTATGAAATCATTGCAGTTCTTGTCGAAAGTCATGGAAATCCACTAATCAAACAGGGACTTGATGGCGCTGAAGAAGATTTAATCAACTTTTTCAAGATTTTGTTTTTGTATAAAGTACATTCCTTTGCATATTTTGCTTAATATAAAGCACAAATGTGAATGAATTATTAACGCTTTGTTTTTGTGTAATCTTGTCATTCAGTCTGGGCTGAATGGAGCCTATTTAGACTGAAGTAAAGGTTGTTTGCTTGAATCCTAGAATGACTAGAATGAGCCAAACTAAACGTCCATGCTTAAATTGGTTCCACAACAGCAAGATGAAGCTCATTTGATCTAACTAATTTCAGTTAAGTTTAAATAGTCTATATAACTCTGTGTGCATGTTACTGTCGTGAAGCCCTGAAGGTCGAGCATAGATGCATCGATTTTTTTGTATGCTACCATGGCAAAGAAAGTGTTCATAATACCTGTATAGACTTGACCTGAATGCTGCTATCTTTTGGTCTGTTTACTCAGTTTCTTCCTCAGGGTTTTTAGCCAATAACCTGATGCAAAAAAATTCAGGAGTCCTGGAAACTGTCATGATCACCAGCGATCTATGGTCACCATAGATCGCTGGAAAACATTCACAAACACATAGGACTACAAATCTGCCGGTTTATGGACTACAGATCCCAGTCATGCACCACACACACAACTGGTTCCAGATCCTGACTGATTACACTCCCACAGCTGATGCTGCTCAATGACTGATTATACACACATATATTCAGCTCACTTTGAGACAAGCATTGCTGAGTCTTGTTATCTGTTATAGTGACATTACAACGCGTTTCCTTTGTCTTGTTTTTGCCGTGTTTTGACCCTCGCCTAGTTTATTCTGTTTTACTCCTGTCTTCTGCATGCCTTGTGACCATCTTCCTGTTATTTTGACAACGACTCTGGATTTCCCTTATACATCTGTTTGCTCCTGTGTTGACTGAGGATCTGGCAGCTCTGGCAGTGACTGAGGATCTGGCAGCTCTGGAGGATCTGGCAGTTCTGGAGGTGGTGGCAGCAGCTCTGGCAACTCAGGTGGTGGTGGCCATTCAGGTGGCTCAGTTGATGGCATTTCAAGAACAGGAACAACGACAGGAACTATGGCAGAAACAGACTCGGAACAGGAAGCCATCTTGTGAGCTAGCGACTGGCGCTTACCATTGCGTGAGCTGGAGGGCTGGTTGTGGCCACTTTGTGAGCTAGAGGACTGGAGGCGGCCATCTTGTGACCTGGAGGACTGGGGGCGGCCATCTTGTGAGCTGTAGGACTGGAGACGGCCATTTGTAGTCCTATGTGTTTGTGAATGTTTTCCAGCGATCTATGGTGTTTTAGATCTCTGGTAATCATGACAGAAACGATGAAGAGAATTTGACATCAAGTTAAGTTCACAAAATGTTCAATCCTATTTTTTACAGTACAGTTTATTTATACACTTCATTCAAGCTATGAAAGCATCTTCAACCAATGTCTATAAGCCAAGAGAAAACAATTCCTAAAAAAGGCATTGAAAGCTTCATTATTAAATATGCAATTTTGTAGCATATGCAGAACACTGTGGTACAAAAAAGTTACATAGCATGGGTGTTTCAAAATAGTTAACACAATTACACAAGAAAAGGAAACTCAACTTAAAGAAAAAGAGGTCTACTTCCTGTCTGGCTATATCTAGCTAGAAACCTGAAGCTCAAATAATCCCTTTACAAAATACATCACGGAAAGAGAGATAGGTTAATAATAGACAAAGCTGTTGGTTTGGACTCTAACATATGGGTCTAAGGAAGAGACAACTAATCAGAAAGAACAGAGGGTCGGATTATCATCTACAGTTTCATGAAACCATCGGCAAATAGTTTGTGATTAAAGACAAATTTCAGTTGTGTTGCATCCGATTTGGGGAGTATTTTTTAATCCGATACTTTAAAAGAAATGCTTCACAGATTTATTTTCTTGTATTTCTGGCATCTAGTTGGTGAGTGTTTTTGTTCATGACATCAGGACTAATTACATATTCAGTTTAATTACGTCAGTCTTGCTGTTTTGGTGTTCAATAGCTGAAGTTTTAATGAATCCATCAAACGATTTCTTAGGCAAATAATCTTTATCTGCTAACCACAAACTATGTAAGAAATAATTGCTTAAAACCTGTTATTTACACTGAGGATGTAGTCTCAGGTGCTTTACCACTTAAAGAATGAAAGAAACTTAAAGGTGCAGTAGGTGATTGTCTTCAGAAACATTTTTTGTTGTGCTGGTTGAAAGTCTCTTCACATTCCAATAGTAATGATTAAAGTAAATGAGCTAAATGTAATTATGTGTAATTTTATATACTGAGTATGGCATAAGACTAAAAAATGTTCATCCAATTAAAATTTGTTGGGCCGATAATTCCTATAATACTGATAAGTAGCCCAAACTGTCTGTCAACAAATGTAGATTTGTACATCTGCGCAGCCATTCACGCAGATGTGCCGTTTGCGCGTACATGTGCACACGAGAGAGTGACAGCGGTAAAAACAAATGCTGAATCAAAACTTTCAAATCCTAAATGAATATTGGAGTTACTTTCGCACGCGGAAGGATGATTGACAACATGGCTGAAGCTTTTCTTTTAGACAGGTAATGTTCTGTTTTAAAACACTTTTAGTCACGCAAAGCTGATGTAAATTGTGTTGTTTTAGAATAGGTTATATGCACAGAAGTGTTGTTCAGCCACTGAAATCTTCCAACGAATGATTGATGTGACTATTTTCAATTTCATAAGGGACAGCAATTAAAATATCGATAATGTAGATTTTTTGTTATTTTAACATTAAAACATAAGTAAAGTCCGCCTAGCCTGCTTTACTGAGGTAAAGTTGGTTTTATTTTCACATTGGTTCATTTTTGAACATTGACAACCTGTGACGCGCTCCCTATATTGTTTACTACGCTACTCTGAATATTCGGTTTGAAATAGCATTCAAGTGTGGCTTAGTAATAATTCCTTAGTGTAATTCCTGCACGTCACCAGCCAACCATTAAGCATACAGTAGTCATTGAGGACAAAGAGCGTGAGAGAGTGAGAGCAGCAATCCTTGCATGGATGAAATATAGCACATTATGACAAGTTTTGTTTGCTACACAACTGAAAATGTGCCAGATATAATACAATTTTTTTTATTGGGAATTGTAGTATTATTAGCCGTGTTTCCACTATCGCGGCTAAAGCGAGCGAACCAGGGCCAGTCGCGTATAACAAATAAATAAATAAGGGAAAGAAAACATATAGCTGGTCAGTTTAAGATAGGCTATTAAATAAAACACCTTATAGGCTAGGGGTCTTTTTGCTTATGATCACCCTTATGTTTCTCTTTTAAATGTAAGGCTGTTGCATAACATAATAAAATTTTATTTCTTTGCTGTGTCCTCCTTGATGTTTTAATAACGCATAATAATCTTTGAACCATTTTAAAGACACAGGAGCTAGTAAAGGTTGTCGAGAGTTTTTTCAAGTTTAAAAGGTGTGTTTGTGCATGATACAGTCAGAGACCGGGCAAAAGAGCGCTCCCTTGACAGCTCTGTTGATGCCGCGAGCGACTTCTTTCTTTCTTTCTTTCTGTTTTTATTTATTTTGGAGATTATTACAAATTATGAATACAACAGAAAGACATAAAACTTTACAAATTACGTGTCCACCTTTTGTAGCCTCAACACAATAGTGTCATATCTTGATAAAATAGCCTAAGCCAGGGGTGCTCAACCCTATTCCTGGCGATCGACCTTCCAGCTGATTTCAGCTCCAACCCTGATCAAACACACCTGAACCAATTAATTAAAACGTGAGGAGCACTTGATAATTACAGGCAGGTCTGTTTGATATGGGCTGCAACTGAAAACTGCTGGAAGGTCGATCGCTAGGATTAGGGTTGAGCACCCCTGGCCTAAGCTATATTGAAATAATTTAAAGAATTACAAATATCGGATATAATGAAATCACATTAAATATATAAACCAATATAAAACAAACAAAAGCTAGCTATAACGATGTAGGTATATACAATACATAAATTAAACCGTTTTAAAGCCATATTAAACTTTCATTTTACAAAGGCCTATCTGAAGAAAAGATTTTATATATTTTCTAAAAACAATAAACACCGGAGGAGGTTTGACATATTGCTTATAAAGTATTTAGATACAATGATATTAAACAAATCGTGCAAACAGCATTTTTTGGGTGAGTGAAAGCAGAAACTACCTTCTTTTCTGTCATCCAGTCCTGTGCAGCGCTGCTTTACAAACGGATTGGGGAAAAACTGCAAATACAAAATGTGTTCTATGTCCTCAAACAAGTGTTTATGTTTTTATATGCTAAAATTTAAAAATGAAATTTAAAATGTAGAGCTTTATTAGTGAATAGCTGCTGAGCGCAACGAAATATAGGCTATATTTTATTACTTGCTCTTATGTCTCCAAACACTTAACACTTTCCTTAAGATCACTGAATAATATGCAACATTCTTAAATAAAGGGGAATTACATATTAAGTGTCATATAGCCTAGGGAAAAATTTATATGTTTTAGATCTCTCCAGTGAGTAAACAAATATAATGAATGGAAATACATAGGCCTGTGTGTATACAGTAGACATGTAATGTAATCCTGTACAGTAACGTGTCATTAGTTTGTTTCGGTTGTCTTCATTTTAATCATTTCATGATGATTTGATGTTATGCTTTATCTGCCTGATTCTCGCTGAAGTGGGCCGGTTGTGTGACGTTTGATTCGGGGGATGATCTGGGGGCGGGGTTAGCATGACGCGCGGCAAGCTACTAGCCCGACAGTGGAAACGCGACATGATTTTGGCTACACTACTCAGCCTCCCGGGCGATTGGCCCGGCCCGATAAAAGCCCTGGCTCGCACTGGCTCGACAGTGGAAATGCAGCTATTGTCACACCCTCGGCTCGTTCCTGCAGCTTCAATCACCATTCTCCCTCACCAGCCCCTTCTCACCACACCCGTGAACTATCACCAGCATACTAATTAGCCGCACCTGTACCCGCAATCACCAAACACCATAAATACTCACCTCCTTCACTCACTCATCGGTCGGAATCGAAGTTGGATGGTTAACCTCATCTTCTCTTCCTCTCATCTTCTCCCATGGATGTCTCTCTTCCCCTATGGATGTCAATACAACTGAATAAGGGAAGTGACTAAAGCTTATCTGGTGTCTAACTGAAGATCTGACGTTTACCTGATGAACTGTGTGTGAGATCGCTCACCCTCTGATGTTTACCTTGTGAACTGTTTATGAGATCGCTCTCTCTCAGCAACACCACTCTCCTGCTTCACCTTTCTGAATCAGCTGCATTGTTTTGAAATAAAACCCTTAAAAGATAACCATCCTTGTCTTCCTTGTGTGAACAAGACAATTATAAGGTACTATGAAGTTTTCTAACTGGCGAATGATATGATCAAGTGGGTCTCTGTCATCTTTAATGCTGTGTTCACACCAGACGCCGAAAAAGCGGCAAGCGTGAGTGATTTACATGTTAAGTCAATGCAAAGGCGTGAACAGACATCCTGTGACGCGAATGGCATGAATGGCACGGCGCGAATTGGCGTGGCACGAATTGAGCGTTTTGCGCTCTTAACGCGCAAATCGATCGTGTTCAAAAATCTGAACTTCTGCAGACATTCGGAACGTGTTAACCAATCAGGAGCTTGCTCTTGGTGGGGCGTGATTGTGACATAGCACCTGTTGTTGGTGTCCCGGGGGAAATCCTCCAGCCGACACCGACAACAGTTCATCAAACTAGCCTCGGCTCAGTCAGAAGCACCGCTGAAAGCCTCCGTCATCCAGGTTAAGTTTCTGGAGGAGTTTATGAGCTGGGTGCACCTCTGAAAGTATCTAGTAGACTCAGACACTGCTCCAAACGTATCAACACTGTTTTTCAGCCTTCATAAAGCACATAAACAGTTATTTTCTCAATAAAATCCATGCTAGCCATTAAGCGAATCCGCGTCTGTTCTGAAGTGAATTAGACGCACGAATGAAGCGAGTAAACTCAAATGTTCTCGCGTCTATTTACACACGTATAGCGCGATTTATCCACACGTTCCACGTCTGGTGTGAACACAGCATTAGGTGTGCGCGTTCGTGATATCAGGAGGCGTGGCTTTGGATGGTAGGGGAGGGATTGTGTTTCAAAGATATTATGCTAACCGGTAGCATTTTGTCAGATCACCTACTGCACCTTTAAGGCATGATAAGTTTGATAATTACATCGATGGTTAATCTCGCTGTTTTGGTGTGTTTTATACAGATGGAGTGAAAATTATGTCAGCGATGGAGGGAGATTCTCTCACTCTGCATGCTGATGATTCTGGTACATCCAGATCTAAAATGTTTTATTTACAGCGCTGGATTGGACCAGAAAATAATCGTATAGCTGAAGTCAATTGGATTGAAAATGAGATATATAAAATTATCTATTATGAGGAGGAGCGATTCAGAGACCGATTCCCAATCAACAATCAGACTGGATCTCTGACCATCAGGAACATCAGAACCACTTTATCAAATATCTGCTCGAGGCTACAATGAATCATTTCATGTTACTGTCTATGGTGAGTAGCTGATTTAATGTGGTCTGCCACATTCATGTTTTACAATGAATTATTTGAAACCTCCTATATATTTTAGTATGCTCAAAGCATATGCATTCATAATAGCAAACAGATTATGCTGATATAGCTAATATTTTAAAGTATTACTTCACATTATTCTCTGATGTTTTTCCAGCTTGTCTGCCCAATCCCACAATCACCAGAGACTCTTTAAACTCTTCTAAATGTTCAGTGTTGTGTTCAGTGTTGAATGTGAGTGCTGTGAGTCTTTCCTGGTACAAAGGAAACAGTTTATTGTCCAGCATCAGTGTGTCTGATCTCATCAGCAGCGTTTCTCTACATCTGGAGGTTGAACATCAGGATAAAAACACCTATAGTTGTGTGCTGAACACGTCCTTTACTAACCGGTCTGAACATCTGGACATCAGTAACCTCTGCCTGACACATCCAGGTACATCAAAACACTGCAAATCAATGTCGGGCTTTCTGATGAGGTGTTATTTGGCTAATATGTAGGTGCATTTTATTAATGAAACAGTTTTTTTTTCTGTCTTCAGACTCGATTCACTTTTGTGCCTTCACTGAAGCTTTGATTCGATTGGTCCTCTCTGCTGTTGTGGGCGTGGCTGCTGTTGCCATAGTGATTTATGACATCATATCCAGAAGAGCATATTTTTAATTTGTTCCTTAATGTTTTTCTTTAAATCTAAACATTTCACAGTGATGATGTTTTTACACAGCCTCTGCTTTTTTTGTTTTTGTTTCCGCATTGAAACTGTGCAGTATGGCTGTGCGTGAAGATTGTGAATTTCTGCCCAATATAGGTGTATTTAAATTAAATTCACTATTATTTGTATGCCATTAATGTGTAGCTTGAGGTTAAATAAATTATACTAAACTATACTAATACTTTTGGTTTAAATGTTTCTTTTTTTTTAATGTTTGTTAAATGAACTAAAGTTGCAGTTGATGGGGTTTGGTTTTGATCCAGATTGCACAAAATATTTGACTAAAAATTAGCTAATGTTCAATGTGAACATAAATATCAATACTGCACAATACAATCATTTCTTCTGGGAAATCGAAAGAGGAAATTGTGTTTAAAGAACGACAGAAACCATAGTATTGGTTAACTATTGGTTATCCCAACGTGATCAAGTGTTGCTGGGTCATAGTTTTACACATTAGACATTAGGCAAGGCAAGGCAAGGCAAGTTTATTTATATAGCACATTTCATACACAGTGGCAATTCAAAGTGCTTTACATAAACAGGAATAAAAAAAGACAAGTATAAGAAAAAATAAAAACAGATAATAAAAAACAGATAAAAACAGATAAAAATATGTTAAAACAGGTTGTAAAAGAATGAAAAAGAAGAGAAAAACATAATAGTGCGATTTGTCGGAGAAAGCACAGTGCTCATTTAGTAAAGGCACAGCTAAACAGATGTGTTTTCAATCTGGATTTAAATCTGCCTAATGTTGGAGCACATCTGATCATTTCTGGGAGTTGATTCCAGCAGCGAGGGGCGTAGTAGCTGAAAGCCAATTCACCCTGCTTTGACTGAACTCTTGGAATTTCTAGTTTATATGATCCTAGAGATCTGAGTGTTCTTCTAGGTTTGTATTCAGTGAGCATATCTGTAATGTATTGAGGTCCTGTAATGTATTAGGATATTTTAAAAATGCTGTTGTAGGAAAAATGACAGAATTGGAATTGGAATTGGACTGGAAAGAATTGTACTTTTTCTGGTTAATAGTGATAGTTTTCATTAATTTTGATATTGATATTGAGTTGGCTTTGGGCTGGATATTTTTCTGGTACCTGGCAACCCAGATCACATCATAAATGTGTTGTAATATTGACCACTAAATGAGTATATTTACATGACAATAATGTACTTCAAATTGTAGCATATTTTCTTTTACATTTTTAAAAATATATTGTGGAAAGACTGTCAAAACAATCCCTATACATAATAACTTTGTAATATGTAATAGTCACATTGTCACATATCCGATTTATTTCCACATATGAAGGGCCCAGTTTATACTGCCAGTTAAATGTGACCCGATTCCGATTTTTTGCTCATATGTGATGCAGATCGGATCTGTTCTATGACCGTGTGAACATGAACAAAAACGCATGCATTGGGATATTCAGAGATCAGTTTCAGGCCTCCTTCATATGTGGAAATAAATCAGATATAAATCGCATATGCGACAATGTGACTATCATGTAAACAGGCAGATCAGATTTATTGAGGCATTCCATTTTGTATGTCATTAAACATTGCGACATTGTGGTAGTTCTCCACATTTTGATGACTTAGAAGTAAGTGCTTGTGTGGAGATGCCGACGTGGTAAACAAAGACAACAGAGGAAACATGGAGAAGGAAAGAGGTCAGTCACCACAATTTGCTCCCACCAGACCTGAGATCTCTCTTGTACTCACAAATTCCTCTGAATGGTGGAGGACATCATATATAAACCCTAGGCGCAAGCTGCGATGACGGCCCTTTCTCTCCTCCTCCGCATCAAAATAATTTTAAAGTTGGGCGAACTTCGAGCTAAAAGTGGCTAGTGTGGTGCAGATGCTAGAACCTGCCTTTACGCATGTGCGACGTTGTAAATTGTATGGCAAGTGTAAACAAATGAATTGGATATGGGTCACAATTAAAAGAACGTGTAAACGGACAGGCAAAAAAACAGACATAGGCATACCTGTCAACATTGGGATGTGAAAATAAGGGATATGCCCACCATAAGGGATCAACACCACCAAACCCCCCCCCCCCCCCCCCCCCCCCCCCCCCCTAAAAAAAATTCCCCAAATTACTAAATATGTTGATTTGGAGCTGTTTCGTTATAAATAAACAGTTAAATGGGCAGTAATATGTTTTATTATTATTATTATTTACAAAAGAAAAAATAAATAGTATACATTAGCCGCAAATAAATTAGCAAACAGTTTAGCTTATTAAAATTAATAGCTATTATAATGAAATAAAATCAAGCTATCAAATCTCATTAGCCGTTTCTTCACTGTATAACTGACACCTTCTAATTAAAGAGCAACAACCCTGCTGAAAAATCCAGCTTAAACCAGCCTAAGCTGGTTGGCTGGTTTTAGCTGGTTGACCAGTCTGGTTTTAGAGGGGTTTTGGCCATTTCCAGGCTGGTTTCCAGCCATTTCCAGCCTGGTCTTAGCTGGTCAGGCTGGGAGTTGACCAGCCAAAACCAGCTTGACCAGCCAAAACCAGCTATGTCCAGCTTAAACCAGGCTGGTCAAGCTGGTTTTAGCTGGTTTAAGCTGGTCATTTTCCAGCCTGACCAGCTAAGACCAGGCTGGAAATGGCTGGAAACCAGCCTGGAAATGGCCAAAACCCCTCTAAAACCAGGCTGGTCAACCAGCTAAAACCAGCCAACTAGCTTAGGCTGGTTTAAGCTGTTTTTTTCAGCAGGGAAATGAATCTCTTATTTATTAAATAACAGGTGTCACTTTAAAAATGCAACCATCTAACGTTATAAAAAAAAGCATTCGATTGCCTTTTTATGCTCATTTAGGACGAAATTAGTTGTGTCTGAAAAAACCCCACCAAGATCGACATCTTTAGATATTATTATTATTAATTATGTGTATATGTCTGTTTAAACACGAACCCAAAACCCAGACTTCCGCTCCGTTTTAAATCGTGTGTACAGAATCGGTTTGGGAAACAGCCTCTATTTATCACTATGGAGCGCGTCAGCTGACAGTCACGCACTGCTATATGACTGTTTTGAAGATTGCATATGAAGGGGGGACGGCATCTGTAATGAAAAGGCAAGGAAATCCCGCCGTTTTTTGTATTAATTTTAAAGTGTTTTCATGCCTAAACAAAGCGAAAGCACAGAACAGGCTCACATTTAAGTGCAAATGGCGGCCCCTGGTGGTTTGGCGGTATGGGTTGCGTATAGGGAGGCTCGGCTCTTTAATGTTTATTTGCCACCCTTCAGAGAAAGACTGAAAATACGGGAGAAATACGGGAAAATAGCTTTACGGGATGATAGCGGGATAGAACTGTAAAATACGGGAGAATCCTGGGAAAAACGGGAGGGTTGACAGGTATGGACATAGGCAACAAATCGGAATTGGGCATCAAGACCTGACAGTGTAAACGGGGCCAAGGAGGCCTGAAACCGATCTCTGAATGTCCGAATGCATGCGCTGTTTTCGTGTTTACACGGTCATAGAACAGAGCGATTTGTGTCGCATATGAGCAAAAAATCGTAATTGGGTCACATTTAACTGCACTGTAAAAAAAATCTGTAATTTTACGGTTTATTTCCGGCAGCTGGGGCGCGGATAAAAAAAACGTTAAATAACGGCCGTTAAATTACAAAAATTTACTGTAAAATAATGGACATTAAATTACAGAAATGTCCTTAAATTTAAATTTCTGGTAAATTTCTGTAATTCAACCTCTGTTATTTAACAGTAAATTTCTGTAATTTAATGGCCGTTATTTTACATTTTTTTCTTGCCGGAAATAAACCGTTCTTGTTTGTATATTTTAATCCCTAATACGTCCAAATAAACAAAAAAACTCACCTCTCGCTATATAATACATTATGTAATATTCTAATTCGTACACAAACAAATGGTAGTCCTATAAATTCAATGCAAATAACTTTGTTCTGCACTGCAATGTAAGGTGAGTATTGGAATTTTGTAGTTTGTAGTTAAAAAAACTTACAAAATAAGACAACAAACAACATCTTGATTTGCAACCACACGTTTATTAATTCAGCACAGGCATGTTGCTGCTTTCGTGGTCGGGTGTTCCGGAGGTAAAGGAGAACTGCAGATGGATGGATTTACAGGTCAGACGTCACTCCGTCAAGCGTTTGAAGGACTGAACCGTGGGGCATACGGCGCCCCAGTCCACGGGTTTACGATATTCCCCCTTCTGCAGCAGATACTGGCGCCCCCTATAGTTTGGGTGCTCGTAGAAGATCCAGATCCCATCCAGTACCTTACAGGAGTGGACCTCGCGTGTCCGGAAACGCTCCACCACGGATGGACAATCATCTGTGGTCTCGTATACCTGGCCGGCAAAATCTCCTTTTTCATAGAGTTGGATCTTATGCTCACTACCGCTTACCTGGAATGAAGGGACAGCCATTGAACATCACGTATGTAAGGAATAACTGACAATGCTCTATTGAATTGTTAGAAATGTATACACATCCACTAAGTGCCATCATTTTCTAATAATTCAATAGACTAGATTTTTTTGGACAGATCTCATTGAAAGCCTTAAAGGTTCAAGACACCCTGGAGTACTGAAATTTTATTTGTTGAGCATCAGTTAAGACAACGTTAGCACCTGTCAGCTTTAAGTGAAGTATAATATTAAACTAATTTTAAGAGGAGCACATGCTCATGATTGACCCAACTGGCCCACATTAGCTAATCCCAAGTCACTATATATATCCTCATTTCCTTTCTACAACTATCTTCGTCTGGAAGAAACCCCAATCCTCCCCTTCTTCCACCTTTATCCAGAATGGCACGGTGGACCAGTGACTAGCACTGTTGCCTCACAGCAAAATGGCGCCAGGTCCTCGCTGGGCCATCAGGTATTTCTGTGCGGAGTTTGCATGTTCACTCCCGGGGTCTTTTTTCTAAATGTCTTACTCTCAGGATGTTCACCATAGCCTTAGCAGTGGGGGAGTTTCAAGATCGACCTGAGCTAAATCTCCCCTCGCCCTGCGAAAGGGAGGGAGCCCTGGGCCCGAGGATCCCTTGAGTTCAGGGCTCTCTCCCGGGACAGCATGCCAAAGAAAGCTATGTATAAATCATGAGCTAAGTGTAAATTCTTGAATTGTGTGAAAAACTGGATAATTTTGAGCTTTTGTCAGCTAATTTCATCTTCCAGGTTTAAAATCATTTTTGGGGCAGGGTCAAAATCGGGACAAGCGGGAATCTGTTAGTGGAGTGATGACGCGTCGGTTTCTCATTAGTATTTAAGCTGAGTTTTCTTATCCTGTGAGAAGACCCTGCTTCCTAATTATTCATGAGAGCATGTGCTTTGCAAAGGCAAGGCAGACTGTGAGACCCAATGACACGGCACGGATTGTATGTGTTTGTTTCCATGATCCACCGAGGTTTGTTGCATGTTTTCCCCCGCGATTCTGTCAGGGCCGATACAGCAAAGCTGTTGGTTTGCAGCAAGCACTTTTGTCTAGAGGGCTGTACAAGAATTGGAGAATGGCGGACTTTGTCTTTTATCAGTTGAGATTGTTACCATTCAGACGCATCGCCTATATTCGTACTGTTGTGTTCACCTCTGTTTAAAATCCTCCAGATTACCGGCAGGGCCAATGGTTGAAATAGACCGGGCAAGAGACCTGCTGTACTGCTATCCTGCATTCAGACCCGGGGATTGATTTATAGTGTTTATATAAACACAATTATCTTTATAATGATACAAATTGTGGTTATGTGTATTTGAAATTACAAATAACAAATGTAGCATGACATTAAATTACTTACTGTTTATTTCTTTGCATTTTAACTTTGTAAACTATAAAATCATGCGTCAATATGTGGCAATAAACGATAAAGAGACGATTCTCCCTATATGCAACCCATGCCGCCGTACCACCAGGGGCCGTCCCTTGCACTTAAATGTGAGTCTGTTCTATGCATTCATTTTATTTAGGCATTGAAGTAAATGTAAAAACAGCGGGATTCCCTTCCTTTTCATTACAGGTGCCGTCGCCCCTACTATGTAATCCCCAAAACAGTCATATAGCGGAGTGTGACTGTCAGCTGACGCGGTCCATAATGATAAATAGATGCTGTTTCCCAAACGCATCCTGTACACGCGATTTGAAGCAGAGCGAATAGGCTTGTTTGAGATGCGCCTTGCCTTGCATGCAATGTAGACGAGAGCAGGCGGCTGCAGAGTTTTAGGTGCGTGTTTGAACCAGTCATTGGTTTGAACAGACATATACACATTCATTCATTTTCTTGTCGGCTTATTCCCTTTATTAATCTGGGGTCGCCACAGCGGAATGAACCGCCAACTTATCCAGCATGATTTTACGCAGCGGATGCCCTTCCAGCCGCAACCCATCTCTGGGAAACATCCACACACTCATGCACACACATACACTATGGACAATTTAGCCTACCCAATTCACCTGTACCGCATGTCTTTGGACTGTGGGGGAAACCGGAGCACCCGGACGCAGGGAGAACATGCAAACTCCACACAGAAACGCCAACTGACCCAGCCCAGCCGAGGTTCGAACCTGCGACCCAGCGACGTTCTTGCTGTGAGGCGACAGCACTACCTACTGCGCCACTGCGTCGCCACATATACACATAATTAATAATAATAACATCTAAAGATTTTGATCTTGGTAGGGGTTTTTTCAAACACAACTAGTTTTATCCTACATGAGCATAAAGAATTAGGATAGTAATCGAATACTTTCATTATAACGTTAGATCTGTGCATTTTTAAAATGACACCTGTTATTTAGTGTAATCAAACAAAAAATCTAAATAAATGAGATTCATTCGTTGCTCTTTAATTATAATAGCTATTCATTTTAATAAGCTAAACTATTTGCAATGTATTTGCTGCTAATGTATACTATTTATTTTTTCTTTTGTAAATAATAATAATAAAACATATTACTGAGCTTTTAACTGTTTATTTACAATGAAACAGCTCCAGATTAACATATTTAATATATATATATATATATATATATATATATATATATATATATATATATATATATATATATATATATATATATATATATATTTTTTTTTTTTAGGGGGGGATATCCCTTATTTTCACATCCCAATGTTGACAGGTATGTCTTTCTCATGTGCTCTGCCGGCCACGACCACTCCTCCTTCTGCCCACAGAGCTCCATGCCCATCTCGGAGCATTTGTTGAAAAAATTCTGAGGGCCACTTGAACCAAAAGGAAAGGTTTCATGGCCCTTTAAAGCGGCAGTATGTAGGATTGCCTAGTGGTTGAACTAGGTATTGCAGTTCAAATTCAAAATATTGGAGAGGGTTTATTTCCTCGCAGGTTCCCAGATTGATGACACAAACATAATAATAATAATAATAATAATAATAATAATGTAAGCTGTACAGCTAATATTTATCTTTGTTAATTAAAAAACCACCTCATGAATTTTTATAATTCTGAATCTGCATCTAATTTTGGAGGATGCTAATATCGTCCAGAGATCGTCCACTGACATTGAGGCAGCCTTCAAGACTAAAAACGAAATACGCGTTTATTCTGCCAAGTCAACACGGAGTGCCAAAATATAATTGGATAAGCTTGCAGTGGGCTGGTTATAGATATCAAAAAAAGAAAGGCGTTCCTAAACAAAATCCATTTTTTTAAAAGAGAATAGCTGACTTTAGCCTTGTTTTTTACAAGAATGTTCGCTTAGCATGACTTTAAAATATCGACAGACACATTATGGTATTTTTATGCTTTGGAAGAATCAAAAACATACATAAAGAACGTTTGAGTTTTGTTCTGATTTGATTTTTGATGGTTGTAAATGTTTAAACAACTGAAGTAACAGTGATATGGAACCATAATGGGTAAAGTCTAGATCGGATACGCAGCCGGCAGGAAGTGCGACATGCACATCAATATAGCAGCATTTATTGTGACACTGTATAACAGGGGTGCTCAACCCTGTTCCTGGCGATCGACCTTCCAGCTGATTTCAGCTCCAACCCTGATCAAACACACCTGAACCAATTATTTAGAACGTGAGGAGCTCTTGATAATTACAGGCAGGTGTGTTTGATAAGGGCTGCAACTGAAAACTGCAGGAAGGTCGATCGCCAGGAATATAACCAGGAATATAACAATAATTACTAGTTTTACAGTACTGTGACGGTTGGGTTTAGGGTTGGGGTAGAAGTAGACGTTAAAAAATACAATTTATTGGGTAATTTAATAGATAGCATAAATAATTCTCTGTACAACTACAGTTTTTACCTTACTGTGACAGTTGGGTTTAGGGTTGGGGTGGGTGTAGACGTTAATAAAATACAATAAATGTGAAATTTAATAAACAATATAGATAATTCTCGTTAATTTCTGACCGCAACCGTATTCCATCTAGCAACAACCACTGTAATTAGCTCAAACCTGCCTGGAGCTACTTTAGCTTATATGAAAACAACTGCACACCTTAAAATATGCATCAGCCAATCAGAATCAAGCATTCAACAGCTCCGTTGTATATAATTGTTTACATGCATGTGCGCGACTTACGAAGTGGATCATCTTGCAGGAGCAAAGTCGGTCATTCAGACCCATCCAGCGTTGGTAATCCGGATATTCGCCCCGGGTCAGAACATACTGGTAGCCTATGAAGTTTGGTCTCTCATAGACCACCCAGGCCCCACTCTCCACACGGATGGAGTTACACCGGTTCAGGTACGTATGAAAGTCCGAACAGTCGCTGTCGCACTCGTACCGACGACCCTGGAAATTCTTGTCCTCGTAGAAAATTATCTGTATGGAGGAAACGGTGAAATTTTATTTTATTTTAGGATTTTATTGCAATAAACTATGTCTGGTAACATCACAGGTTTGTTATCAGGCAAATGTATTATATAAGAATACATTATTTAAATATATTGCATTTAAAGAAAATATAAACTTGAATTACAAACCATATCTTGTAATTAGTATGTATATATATGTATATTTTTTTTTCTCCAAATAATGTTAAAATATAAAAAAAATCAAACATTCAAACTGCATTATAAATATATATAATAGTAAAAAATGATATTGCAGCCATCTCTGCATCTACTACTATCAAAAAAAGTATCAATAATTGGAGCAGAGTGTCCTGATCACCTTCGTACTCACCCGGCCCATTCTGCAGAGGTTCGTCTGGTGGCGGCGCCTGTGGAAGGGGGTAGAGTTGCGGAGCTGTGCTGGTTCAGGCCCATCCCACAGCAGCTCTTTTATACCCAGACATCTCTCTGTAAAGTGGACATTCGCTTTGTCATGAAAACCAGATCCAAAATTGAGTCAGTGCTTTCTAGAAAAAGACAGGTGGATTATGGGGTATAGAGATGGTACCGTGTGCATGGGTCTGTTTGGGTGTGTGTTTACTCAGCTGTGTCTGTAGGCACGCACACAAACACTAACACATGCACACACACAAAAAAACATTACATTTTTGGTTGGTATAAAGAACTAATTAATAAATTGTACTCAAAATAATGAAATTCCAGGCCAAACAATAGCCTGTTGTGTAAACGCACACACAGTTGCAAATGTGCAAACGTGCAAACAAATACACACAAAATGCCATTCCTGAGTGCAGGCTAAAATCTCTGCCAAAATTTCAGCTGGCCAAATCAGCTTGTATAGCTTCATAATGACCAACTTCCTCCCTTTATTTGCTGAATAACATTTACTGAAAGCATACCAAATGCAGTACCTTATACAGAAGGCAACATTTAAAGTGGATCATCATCATTTATCAAACGTTTACTAAAACTGTAACACCCATTCTTGAGTTAGGACAATGTAGTTTCAGATTTTTTTAAATTTTGTTTCAGATCAAACAGATTTAAATATTAATCAAAGATAACACAAGTAAACACATCATGAAATGAAGGTTTTTATTATTAACCCCTTTGGACCCTGTGTCCATTACAGTGGACATCACATATCAGCCCGTATTTTTTGTGGTTTCTGAGCATTTCATCTAATTTAAAGCCTGCAGTCCATGAGAGTGGGGGATTGTCATCCAGTCAATTGGTGGTAAGGCTCGGCATGTTGTAATTTAAAAAAAAAATCCACTACACTGAAAAGCAGCATGCCATCCCTTCACTCCAGACACAGACGTAAGCCACATTTACAATGTTTTTATTCAGATTTATTTATATGTTTGCCAATATTTCATAGATTGTATGTAAAAAAGAGGAATTGCACTTACTAATTAAAGTTTAAAATCTTTTGTAACATTGCAAGCTTTAGATCAAATATGGGTTCAAGATCTGTTTACTGAAATTAAATCTCCAGTAATGCTGATTTAACATTTTTTATATATAAAAAACTATATCAATATACTAATTCATTGTTGAAATAATTTCATATGCAGAAGAATATACAGATCTTGAAGTTATTGAGCATATAGCAGATGAAAATATTTCAGATGTTTCTCAGAAGTTTGTTAAAAACAAGGTGCAATCTATACAACAAAAACCTCAAAATTAAGGTAAAAATGTTACAAACTTAGTGTTTGCAATGTTGAAAATAAATTTCAAGATTATACCAGCAATAGGGAAGTACAACTGTTCTGACCTGATGTCCATTGAAATGGACAAAAAATATATATACTTAAAGGGTGTTGAATTTTTATGATTATAATTTAGTCTCATTTATAGGAGCCTGTGAAGAACTGTGACAACATACTTTTACATTTTTCAGAAACTTGCAACATAATTTGGGTCTGTAGGGGTTAAGGGAAAACAAAATCCAAAACTACATGTAATAACTGCCTGGGCCACAATTTACAGCAACAACAGCAATCAGGCATTTTCGATAACTTGCAATGAGTCTGTTACAGGAATTCTGGCCCACTCGTCTTTGCAGAATTGTTGTAATTCAGTTACATTGGAGAGTTTTCGAGTATAAATTGCCTTTTTAGGATCATGCCACAGCATCTCAATTGAATTCAGGTCAGGACTTTGACTTGGCCACTCCAAAGTCTTTATTTTGTTTGTCTTCAGCTATTCAGAAGTAGACTTGCTGGTATGCTTTGGATCCTTGTCCTGCTGCAGAACCCAAGTTCACTTCACACACATTTTTACAGAGGGCTATGTAGTTTTCATCATTCATTTTCTTTTCGGTTTAGTCCCGTTATTAATCTGGGGTCGCCACAGTGAAATGAACCAC
The DNA here is from genome assembly GCA_903798195.1 of Danio kyathit. Taxonomy (NCBI): domain Eukaryota; kingdom Metazoa; phylum Chordata; class Actinopteri; order Cypriniformes; family Danionidae; genus Danio; species Danio kyathit. The sequence continues at coordinate 18,323,214 of LR812540.1, forward strand.
CAACTTATCCAGCATATGTTTTATGCAGCGGATGCCTTTCCAGCTGCAACCCATCACTGGGAAACACCCATACACTTACATTCACACACATACACTACGGACAACTTAGATGATCCAATTCACCTACTTTAAAGCGCATGTCTTTGGATTTGTGGGGGAAACCAGACCTATGTAGTTTTGGATTTAGTTTTCCCTTAATAATAAAAACCTTCATGTAATGTGTTGCATGATGTGTTTACTTGTGTTATCTTTCACTAATATTTAAATTTGTTTTATTGTTCTCAAAGTGTGACAAACATGCTAAAAATAGGAATCAGTAAGGGGACGACACTTTCACACCATTTTATATATATACAGTTGAAATCAGAATTATTAGCCCCCTTTTGAATTTTTTTTTCTTTTTTAAATATTTCCCAAATTATGTTTAACAGAGCGGTGGAATTTTCACAGTATGTCTGATAATATTTTTTCTTCTGAAGAAAGTCTTATTTGTTTTATTTTGGCTAGAATAAAAGCAGTTTTTAATTTTTTAAAAGCCATTTTAAAGACAAAATTATTAGCCCCTTTAAGCAATTTTTTTCGATAGTCTACAGAACAAACCATCATTATAATAACTTGCCTAATTCCCCTAACCTGCCAAGTTAACCTAATTAACCTAGTTAAGCCTTTAAATGTCACTTTAAGCTGTATAGAAGTGTCTTGAAAAATATCTAGTCAAATATTATTTACTGTCATAATGGCAAAGATAAAATAAATCAGTTATTAGAAATGAGTTATTAAAACTATTATGTTTAGAAATATGTTGAAAAAATCTTCTCTCCGTTAAACAGAAATTGAGGAAAAAATAAACAGGAGTACTAATAATTCAGGGGGGCTAATAATTCTGACTTCAACTGTGTGTGTGTGTGTGTGTGTATATATATATATATATATATATATATATATATATATATATATATATATATATATATATATATATATATATATATATATATATATATATATATATATATATACATACACACAGTGTATGTGTGTGTGGTTAAAAAAGTAAAAAAGTATGGTTATAACAGTAGTCTTGCTACACTAACAATAATTTAACCTTGGTATCTGTGGTAAAATTGTTGGTAAACAAATGGTATACATTTTGCACTGTAAAGGTAAAAATGTAAAATTAAAAAATAACTAGGCCTACATGCTATAAACTAGCTAACTCATAGAGAAAATAAATAATATTTTAAATGAGTTCATATTTTTAATAATCAACAGAAATCTCAATTTTTTTGAGATTCTAAAATGTGAGGCCGGTCGAATATTTGATATCCCATAATGTCACCACACAGGAGCTGACGAAAAATTATTAGCGGAGGGCTAAGCTAAGCTCCTCTCAAATGTAAGAGCTGTAAATCATTTTTTTGTTCCAAAATTGTACTTAAAAGCACAAAAAAATGAACTATGATTTAATTATTGTAAATGTGCAGTAACCAGTGATGGTAATCATCACGCAGTTTTACAACAAAAGCCACGGATAATGTCGTTGTGTAGAAAACCATGGTTCATTTGTTGTTACCATGGTTTACCTATTTGTTTTTAGTAAAACCAAAGATTTTTCGCGAGGAAGAAGAGTAAATTATTTTCAGAGATCATTTATATATTTATAAAATACAACAATATTAAGAATAAAATATGCGAGTCGCTTTAAATAAAAACGTCTGATAAATTAAGTAACTTGAAAGTAAATATACTGTGGATGTACTGTAATATCATACCTATAAGACGTTCAGCATCAAATTTCATATCTGAAGCATTCCAAAAACTGTTGATAAATGACCACTAGAGGGCAACATTCTTCTTCTCTTGATATCCCTCCATATTTCCTCTGAAGTGCAAAATATATATCATAGATGACAGTAATGTACGTTACGGTTGTGTGTATTAAGTGTTGTTAATTATTATTAGGTGTAATTAATTTATTAAAGTTAAAAACGCGTTGATGACGTCGAGAAGAAAATGTTTGGACCTGCCTTTTACGCGTTTACAGTTCTTCCCAAGTAAGTCCAGTTTTGTAACCTTAATTGCCTACATGCTAACCATTAGCCTGTAACTTGGACATCTTTGTTCATTAGGCTACTACTGTTTGTTCATCCTACATGGGATGATTATGAGAATGAAACAGTCATATAAAATCTTGCTAGCTTCTCAATACATTGTTAGCATTTATGTTGTACATCACAGCTCTGTCAAACCTCAGACTTGCATTTATCAACATTTTTCTAAAACTTAAATTAAATGATTCTAGTATGCTATGCTTTAAAATTCTTAATTATATTAAAAGTGTAGTAAAACTACATTTTGCCACATGACCATTTGTATAACCACAGTTTTACTACACATACAGTACCATGGTTAAACTATGGTTAGTGTAGCAAAACCAAAATTATTTTGTGGTTACTATGCTTTAAATACAATACACTTTTTTGTATCTGTAGTAAAACCTATGGCTTATTATTAGGATTGTGCAGCAATTTTATTTTTGTACACCATTACCTGAATGAAACCTAAGAAATTACCTTTAATTTGTCATTTTTGTGCCACTACAATCTATTCCAGGCTTAACTGGGGCGTCCGTGTTGTGTGCTAGTTTTCCAGGCACTCTGGTCTACATAATGAAGTGTCTTAAGACAGCTTTGCTCATAACATAAGTAGCTCATCTGGAAAGAATAATAGCTTTATTAGCACCTGTCATACAGTGTTTGAGCCAAATCACTCAGCAGAGCACAGCTATGGATATAATACAGATTGAAAACAAACCCGTTCTGCTTCACAAAAAGCAATGAAATGAATGCAGTGAAAGGTTAGCAGAAAACGCTGTGATTCATATCCTCTAAAGCAGGGGTGCTCAAACCTTTTCTTGTGAAGGGCCCAAAACCAAACTTGATTGAGGGCTGCGGGCCGAAGTTAAATATACCAAACCGTATTACATTAAATTTGCCATGGGTAATTTCCTAATTTATTTGCATATCATTTAAAAACAACTAGAAAATGTTGCTTTGAAACATGTTAAATAATAATGCAGTATAATTGTTAACATTTTATAATGAACTTATTATAGAAACAAACATAAACAATCCCATTTATAACACAATGGAGTTCCATGCTGAATACACTAGTCAAGCTGCTCCTGCCTTTGCCTTGATTAGCTCGCCGATGTCTTGGGCGATGTCCTCTATCTGTCAAGTGACAGTATTTACATTTTAAAAAATATTTTAAAAATGAAATATTTAACTTTAGTTGGCTTTTTGTAGCTCCTCAAAAAAACAAAGAAACAAACGGTTACGTTAAATTGGAAATGACGATCCCCAATCAACTCCCAATCATTCTCCCTTTCTTTTCAGATGGGATGGCGGGCCAAACCAAAGGTTGCCATGGGCCAACTTTGGCCCCCGGGCCCTACTTTAGGCAATTCTGCTCTAAAGTGTGTATGTAGTGGGAATTTTACCAATGCATACAATGTAATTTCTCTTCACATTTATTAAAGTCACAATCACTTAAGAAGAAGATGAAGCGTGTAAAGCTATTGTATATGACATTTACTGTAGATGATAAACCAATTGCATTGAGGTGAAAATGAGGTGAAATCATCAGTATTTCAGAGATATATTAAGATTTAATATAACTTTAAATATATGTATCCATTTCCATTTGTTGCATCAGGAAGAACCCCATATATTTACAATACAACAACCATCAGAGGTAGAACATAATGAGTATGTAAATAAATCAATTTAAATGATCAATATATGCAGATGAGAAACAATTTTTTTGGTTGCTGAAGTAGTGATCATTTCAAGTTTTCTGAACAATCCTGCATAATCTTAGATTGGAAGACACAGTATTTGCACTTTAAATGAAGCGTAAACTATATGCATCTGTCATACAAAGCCATGTAACCTTTATAGGGGAGTGTAATTATAAGTTTAGAAGTTCATCGCAAACAGTTTATTTACTTTTAGCATTTCATTTTCTTCGCAGTGATAGACTGACGACTTTTACTGCTACTCGTTTTGTAAACGTCAGTGCAGGCAATATTGTGAAAACAGTACATCGGTGTCACCATAAATCTTTTGTTTTGGCTGCTGGGTTTTGCTGCTCTTGCAAAACCTGCAGTATTTTGTTTTGGTTCCCACTACAGTTTTCTGCGGAACCAGAACATGATACCCCTTTGCATTCGCTGGAGTGTAAAATTAGTTCCAGTATCATTCGTCAAATGCAGAAAGGCATCTTTTATTACTCTGCACTGCATGTGAAATCTTGTCTGTATCCACATTGACCTGTTGTTCACCTTGAGACTCCACTATATAAGTTTATAATTGAACATATGTTCACAAACCAATAGGCAAGTTATTCTAGATTTCTCAGTAACATAAGATATGATAATAATCAAAAAATAATGACAGTAGAGCGTCCACCGAAAGCAACACACTCTAAAGCCACAATTTACGAAATTTTAAACACCGCAAGACGTACATACTCTCCATTAAATTCCAAACACCAAAGTTTGAATAAAGTTAAGCCAATTAAAAAAAGGAATTCGCCTTTTGACATTTCTGATAAAGAAGTAGCAGTGAGTTCATTGCAATCATAAGAGTAATTTTGAATTCTTATTGTTTAAATGTGTTTCTCTCAAATGGCACATCACTAAGGTGATTGGCTTTCCTTAGTCACTGAGACATTGAGACAAGGTCACCACTACCTAATTGTGATGCAGTAGCATTGTGAGGTCACAGTTGTGATGTAGTAGTAGCATGGTGATGTCACAATTGTGATGTACTAGCATTGTGAGATCACTGCGCAAAGGTGGGTATGCTGCGAGACCGTCTCATGACAAGACGGACCTCCACATTTGGAAGACTGTCCTGTTTTATCTGGCTGCAGCCCTCGTCCGCTACTGCCATGTGAAGGTCAAAACGCAGAGACACGGACTTCTTCCTCAGTTTGGGATTTCCTTTAAAGAATGACCCTTCCCATTGCCTGATGACTTTGTCTATCTTCTCCGTCCTACAGCAAACAAAATGCAAAGCATAAGATTGGATTCCACAGAGAAATTGGAGAATAAAACAATGACGTACAAGCTCCGCCATAATTTTATATTGCTTGTGAAGCCACATGCAAGATCAAGCATGCCAAGTTCTGAAGGTGCGAGATGCTTAAAATCTGAGTCTATGCAAACTCACTCCACATTTCCGTGACCCTCTGCACTCTCCCTCACTACATTTCCTTCCAGAAACTCCTGAGTCTTCACAGTACAGATGTCCCCATCTTTGTTTTTGACTGGTTCTGGGTGAGAAACACAAACAAAACACAGACTTGCAGCAGCTCAAAGTGTTGGGAGTTGTATAATGAGCAAGGTGAGAGGGAGTTTTTTTTCGCCTCTCTTTCCTGAATTGTATCTTACTTCCTTTTTAAGGAAGGCTTGATTAATGAAAGAGTTGTTGAGAATTACTGTAGAAAGTGTAAATAAGGTGCACTGCGGTTCTATTTTAAGGTGTTTTACATCATCCTCACCTGTCAGGATGACAAGACTGCGCTGACGCTGAAGGGCTGGGCTTCTTTTTGGAGTTTTCTCCGTGAAGAATGGATCAGCGATGCCCTCATCACATCCATTGGGTAGACCGTTCTGCTCTGGAGCAGGATCTGACCCTTTCCAGGGCTTCAGCTGTACTGACCGACCATCTGAGTTCAGAAACCTGCAGTTCAGGAGTTAAAGAAGAAACAGGGTTGGTTTAAGACCATGCTACACTTTCCTGGAAGCTTAAAAACATATTAGATTGATTGTATTATCAAGGGCACAATGCCAACGCCAAAAAACCGTGTCAAAATTCCAGTGTATTACTTAGCAGTTGCATAAAAGACATGCAAGTTTAAACAAGTGTAAACGGTTTTATTGCATAAACGAATACACCTGACTCAGTCTTTCTCTCTTCTACCTGCCCTCCTCGTGTTCAAGGAGTTTCCTATAGGTAGCAATCTCTTTCTCCAGCCTCATCTTGGTGTTGAGGAGCTGGTTGTGACTTTCTTTCTGGACTTCCAGGCCATCCCGCACAGTTACTAGCTCAGACTCCAAACCTTTTACAGACCGGGACAGATCACGAAGTTGCACAGAGTACTGGAGCTGAGTGTGGCGTAGGGAGCTTTGGAGACTCTTTTCCTGTAAGGAAAACAAACAAATTCCTATTAAATACCAATATCTCTGCTTACAGCCCAAGATACTGGTATGGGCTCCAGCATCCTTGCAACCTTACATACTGTAGGACATCTGGATCTTTAAGGTCGGTGGAATGCAATAGGATGGTCTCAAATAGTGGAAATGACTAAAAGATTGCAGGGTTAAGCAACACGAGCATTGCATCTTCTATTTAAGGTAAATCCTTTTAGTGGTGTCTGTTCTCTTCCCTTTTCATGGCCTGTAATGCCATGTTTAACATGGACAATCCCCTAGAGCAGGGGTGTGCAAACTCTGTCCTGGAGTTCTAATCCCATTTAAACACACCTGCACCAGCTAATGAAGGGATTACTAAGCTGACTAGAAATGTCCAGGTAGGTGTGTTGAGACAAGCTAAAGCTACACTGCAGGACCAAGGCCCTTCGGGACCAAGGTTGAACACCCCCTTCCCTAGAGCAACCTGCAATTTGGCCCATTTCTCAAAGGTACAGTGCTAATGCCTTATGAATTATCATGGTCAACTCCCCTGAAAGATCTCGGAGATTAATTCATAGGCCCAATTGTGAAAGGGTTCAAATTAATGATATTCCAGAAACTGACAATAAATATAAAGCTAAGACACATGTTCAAGGACCTTGCGGAAATCCCAGTACAGTTTTCAACAGTTAAACTATAACAATAATAAAATGTGATTCTATGAAAGGGGAAGGATATGGGTTAGCCTAGATTCCAAGTGCTTAAATTGTATAACATGGGGCCTGCAATGAGCTTTGATCTTTGGGGTTGCAACCGTCAACCTTCAGGTAACTAGTCAAAATATGGTGTGGCAATGAACGGTACTTGATTTGCAAATTGCGATAATATTTGACAACCACACTAACCTGGCATCTGTTCTCTTAGGGTGAAGAGTTTATGTGGTTTAACACTCAATCTTTACTGCAAACAAATTGTCTGGTCCACTAAAACAAAGGTTGAAACCAATTCCGGAGGTGCTGGATTCAGCTCTGGCTTGTTCTGCCACAATATTCAGCATTGCAGTAAGTGATGTTATAATTTATGTGTCATGCATTAAGGTACAATGGCTTCATAAGAGTGTGTGCTTAGGTGTGTCTACATGTTCCTGAATGGGAGTGTATGTGTCCGGGTGTGTCTGTGGGCATGCGTTTGGGAGTTAAACACACCAAGGCATGTAGCGATTCTATCTCCACTTGTAGACGGTGCCATCGCTTTCGGGCCTCGGCGAGCTCGGCTCGTGCCTCCTTCAGGGCCCCGTCATTTGCTTTCACCTACACACAAAAACCACCACATAAATTCCGTATACATAAAAATACCGCAGAATACAATAAACCTGATGCACTTTTGAGCTTGTTTTATATTGCTTACTAAGGTTTACGGAGGCTTCATCACACATGCCTTAGGACACCTATTACTCATAGCAAAATGACTGTAAAGCATAACCTTTCTAGCTTATTGTTTTAATTATCCATGATTTATGTCTCAATATACAACTACATGCAAAAAATGGGACATCAGTGAGCACTGGAAACACAATAGCACACGTTATAGAAAACTGAAATGATGCTCTTTTGGTCTGAGCTGATGTATATCACAGTCTGGGAATCAGTTCAGTCTCCATCTGATAAGAACAACTGCACAGTTCCACAGAAATTGAACACTGCCTTCATTTCTTCCAATGTACTTGATCTTAAAGCAGCACATAATCAAATTCAACTTGAAATGAGGTGAGTCTCACAAAATGGGTCAAAACAAGAAGTTCACACTAACACCAGACTACCGTGTTTTTGACCATAGTGCCATTGTACTGAAATACTTCTGGATATGTTAATACCATATTTTTGGACAATGGTACAATGGGGTTGTCATGTTCAGTTAAGATAAAACGTTCAATAAAAATACCTTACATGTTGGGACATATGTCACATGGTAATACCTTGTTTTTTGAACATGGTACCATGTAAAACCTTGTTTTCTGTTCAGTGGACCAGAGAGTTTTTGGACACCTACCAAGTACTATAGACTGCATAAATAGCCTCAATTTACCAAGGTACCAACATACTACTGTACATTTTCGTAAAGATGGGCTGCAGTGTGTTGTTGTTTTTCAAGGAGAGTTACAAGGCAGATGGCCCGTGTTTTTGTGCGAGGGCATAAATTCTACTCGAACACACAGGGAGACAAATTAATCATTACCTACTGATGAGAGGAGAAAAAAGCAATGGTTATCCTCAATGGGACTGACATTCTTGATTATGTTTTGAGTGATAATGGATGCTTAGCAGTCTTTTCACTCCCTCACACATACACAAACACACGCACGCACACACAACGGCCGCTCTGCAGTGCCCTGGCCAACAGACCATAGAGAGTATGAATAGAGAGAGGCTGAATATTCGTACCTGTGGCGGAAACACAACTGTGGGACTGACTGCATCCTTTCGGGGCCTTCTCTGTGGAGCTGGGCCGGAGCCTGGGGCTTGAGTTGGCGGTGTGGCTGAGTCAGGGCTGCTCTGGGCTGGGCTGGAGTGGTCGCACTGGGTGCTGGTTCGGGAGAGATCCATTCCTCTGCCATCCTCTCCTGCAGCAACCTGCGCTAGCACTCTATCACACTCCTCTGCTGTTCGCTGCTGGTGCTGATCCAGCTCTCTCTGTCAGCCAACGAGGGAGAGAGAGGGGGTGTAAAACCAGAGGGAGGAAAGGAGGATTTAAAGGGCTCCTCACATGAGGAATCTAAATGTCCTCCTTCATCTGAATCTAAGGCAAACATACTATTTTAGAGCTTCTTCCCGAGTCCAAAGAGACCAAAACAGGCCATTCCTATCATCCAAACACATTAGCCTATATTTACTTGCTATTGATTATTTGATCTATCCAGACAGGGTACGGCTATACAAACAGGATAGATGTTTTCATTTTGTAATACTGAAGAAGTTTTAATATACATGTAGCTCTGTACATACCGAAACCAAATATTTGTTGCAAATATTAAAACCAAACAATAAATCCCTATGAGTCTATTTACACTGAGAGGTAATTTTATTTAAAGATAGATCAGTGTTTACGTTTAAAAAATTTGTCAGTTTAAACAACTATAACACACAGTGTGAAAACTAATAACAAATATTGCACAAACTTTGAAGTCATATCAACTTTTTATGTAGTTACTACATTTTACATTAGTAGGGGCAGGGCTTAATTTGTGCCGGAACAAGCTGGATCCGGAACCTCTAAATCTGCTCCGGCACCTCATTTTACCGAACCCCCTCCTTCACCTACTTCCACGACTCCCCACTCTTTACTTTCATCTGCGACAACCCCGCCCCCCTCCCCTGCTTTTTACTTTCGTCCGCGACCACCCCCTTCCCTCGCTCTTCACTTTTGTCCATGACCTTCCCCTTCCCCCACTCTTCACCTTCGTCCGTAACCTTCCGCTTCCCCCGCTCCTCACTTTCGTCTGCGACACCTTTCCCTCCTATGGTAATATGCCGGATCAGTTACCCCGATCTGTTCCAGGACCTCGTAAATGACTAATTAAGCACTGGGTAGGGGGAACATGTTTTTGGCATTTGGGGGAGTGTAATGTAGGCCTACTAGTAGGTAGGAGCTGTGCAAGTAAACCAGCAGCGTTTAGCAACATTTTTAATGCTTCTTATATTGGAAACTACCTTGAATTCTGCTGGAGTGAGGGGAGTAAAACTGTAGGGATTGCGTTGGTGCCGTGACCCGGATGGTAATGAAGTTTATGGGGATGACTATAACTGATTAACTTGCAGCAGATGAGCAAATACAGAGGGGTTACAGTTGAGCTTAACATATTTTCTGTTTGCAAATCTAGATCAAGTCAATCAAAATTCAATTAAATTTGAAGTCCTGTATCTCACTTCAACTTTTGGTGTTGCTACAATATTTTGGTTTGGTAGGGTCCAGCTTTACAACAAAATTGGTCATATTAAAGCTACTTTAAATTCATTTTTCTCAGTAATCTGTGGTGAAAATATGTTTTTTTATGGTGTAAATATGTGCTTTTTAAATATTTTTAAGTATTTTTTTAAGGAACAATATTATGTGCATTGATCACTCTAAAGCTTATATACTTGCTATTTGCAAATCAATATCATAGTCGATATTCATTCATTCATTTTCCTTCGGCTTAGTCCCTTTATTCATCAGGGGTCGCCACAGCGGAATGAACTGCCAACTTATCCAGCATATGTTTAACACAGCAGATGACCTTCCACCTGCAACCCAGTACTGGGAAACACCCATACATGCTCACATTCACACACATACACTATGGCCAATTTAGCTTACCCAATTCACCTATAGCGCATGTCTTTGGACTGTGGGAGAAAGCAGAGCACCCGGAGAAAACCCACGCCAACACAGTGAGAACATGCAAACTTCACACAGAAAGTCCAACTGACCCAGCCGGGACTCGAACCAGCGACCTTCTTGCTGTGAGGTGACAGTGCTAACTAATGAGCCATCGTGCCGCCCCATATAACACTTTTATATTTTTTTTTACATTTATTTCAACTGCAATAAGAGCAGTCTGTTTAAGTTTCACTCCACCTTTCCCTACACACACTGTCTCTTCCTTGAGGCTAACCACAACTTGGCATTTAGACATTAGAGAACATTGATAAGTACTTTTACCAAAGACAGACGTTGAAGTTCAATCATTCAGTGCTTTGTGTCACTGACAGAGCGTAAAATGCATCGTAACACACAATTAGACAAAATCGCTAACTGACATTCAAACAGACTCTGAGTCACCACCTCATGTTCTTCAATGGTTTGCTGCAACTCATGTTCAGTTTCAAGGATCTGCTTTTCCAGAAGCCTGTTGGTTGTTTCAACCTCGTTCTTCTTGGTCTTCAGCTGTAACACATCCTGCTCTTGTAGGAGACGCAGATTCTTCTCGGTTTCACACCTATAAATGAAAATTGTTTGGACTTTATAACATAATTACTATCGATGTTCTCAACATGATCCAAGTAATCCATCAAGATTCTCATGACAACAGCCAAAAATTTATATAGTTCAATTCATTGCAAATTTTGGCCCTCCTTGAAAATCTGCAGGGCATGAAGCCAAAGATAGACGGAGTTTGTAACAACATTCCAGTGTGTTTAAGTATAGCATTTTACGACAAAACTAAAAAGGACAATGCCAAAAATGACTGACCTTGGAAAACAGGGTACCATATGACTCACTTTGCTGCAATAAATTTAAGGAAATCATTTTTTGTGTTTTATTTCTCCAAATTTTCAACAGTAAAAAATAAAATCAACACATCCTGACCACTAGGTGGCGGTGTGCCAAAACTATGCTGGTAGCCTTAGGTTGTGGTTGTCATAACACAAATTTTGTAACACAAAGTTGGTGTGAACATGCTAAAGTGTTGTTGAGTTGTTGCCTCATGTCTAATTTGGCAAGATCGGCATTGTATAGATCCATACATTATTTCCGCTACATTCATTCTCCCGTGTCGAGGCGCCCCAACAAAATTCATTCCCGCCAAGGCTATATTACAGCTTCTTGTTCAAAACATTCAGTCGTTGCTGTTTTTTATAGCGGGTTATTATCACACCAAAACAAATTAAAAGGTAAGAGAATTATAATACAGCAAACTTTTCTGTAATCGCAGTAGTGTTGTGTGTCATTTCTTTAACACTATTTAGGGGTATTTATACTTCTGCATCAAGGGCACACGTATGCTCCGGCATAGCCTTTGCACAGTGGCTGACACCGACGTGCACCTCTCAAAAAATGTAAGTACACGTCGCAACAATGTGTAGCACAAGCTCTGTGATTGGTCAGCTTAGTAGCAGTGACGAGCATGGGCGGTGCTGAGAGCCATGAACCCGATGGAGCGATTGTTTACAAGTGTCGAGTCCTGTGAAGGAGCTCCAGATGGAAACTTTTGTTTTGTGTTTACCTTGTGATTTAAGTTGTTGCACGTCCGATGGTTCCCACAGCTGAATGAGCACGTTTTAGCTAATTGTATCGAAATAACAAAACACCCGCAAAGAATCTCGACACAGAGAAACAAAAAAACTACTGCTAGCTAGCGTTACGGAAATGTTATTGCAGTGCAACACAAACAGCACGCAGATGTATAAATGCACTACTACTGTATGTGCAAGGCAGGAGCCGTGGGTCACGCCGATCACTCGGCAAAAAAGTATAAATCAGCCTTAAGGTTGTACATGCTGACTGACTGACTGACAGGAGCACCTGACAGGGCTGTGCGATGCGTGAGGCCAGCAAACACAACGTAGCTTTCATTTATGATAATAACACGAAGAAACTCGCTCCAAAATTATACTTTATTTATAGATAAAAGTCTATGGTTCTGCATACAATTACTTTATCTGGCTGCTTTATCTTACTATCTTTACTACATAAACGACCGGATAATAAAATGGTAATGTTAAAATATATGTAACCTTGTGACATTTCATAAATAGCCAACTTATACTTTTTCCGTCCATTGTGTGCTATGATTGCCCAAGATAGAGCCAGTCTATTAAGATTTTGCTAACATTAGCTCAGTGAATAATAACAGCTAAAGGCATTAACACCTGGTTAACACATTAACACATCGAGTTATTTTAATGACAAATGTCTTGAGTGCAGTATTACAAGTCGAGATCGCATTCATGTAATACGAGCATGAAAATCTGAATCAGAATCCGATTTCCTCTGTTAAAGCATAAAACTTCTCGCATGCTCTCAAATATGCTGCTCACATGCAAAATTACATGAATAGGCTCTAGTCTTGTAATACTGCGTTCGATGACTACCATAGGTACTTGGAAGATCTGTGTAAAAGGCCTGCCACCACAGCTGGAAAAAATAGTTTCCTAGAGGAAACTCTTCCGTATGTTATTAGACTCGAACTTCTACTTTTCTTGAAGTTGTACTAGTTTGATTTTTGAAAAATCTCATGATGGAAAATCGGGTTTATCACAAAATAGGGTATAAACAGGGTACACACTGAATATATAGTACAAATTTGGACAGTCGGTCATGCAAGGGGCTCCAAATTAGCTGTAGTTCATGTTCAGACTGTCCTCTATCTGTGTGCTAAATTACATAACTTGCATTATAAAGTTCTATAAGCTGCCATAGACTTCACTAGCAGAAAATGATCTTAATTTGCAAAAAATAAATATGTGAGGTTTTACTAATACAGTGTCTTTGGATGGGACAGTAAATTTGACATGTTTTTTTTTTATTCTGGCTGCTGTCATCAGTCTCTTTTTTGTGTTTTGTATATGCAAAAAATATATATTTGTGGAACTCTCCCATTCACTGTGCTCTAAGTTTACCCAAAAATGCTGACTTCAGCTGCTGAGAAACATGGAAATGTGAAAAGGGTCTATTAAATTCAGCCGTATAATTGGCATTTCTCAAAAGGAAACCCCAATTTGTCTTAAAGGACTTATCTAAATGGTATACAGCTTCAGTTCTACTGTTTCCCACAGAAAATAATTTGGATTCCTGATTCAGTTTGTAAAAACATGCCCGAAAAAAGTGTTGACAGAAACGCTTTGAACTATTTCAACACATTTTTTTTTCTAACTGAAATGAGTAGTAATTATATTCTGTAGTTGTCAACAGTGTGTATTTAACCCTAATTTAAAAAAAAAGTAAAACACAGTGTACTTCTACTGTAATTTAAACTATAATAATCATACCAGGTCTGTACTTTTAATGAAAGCTACACTAATGATATCTCAGAACATTTCACCTTATGTAACAGGAGATCATGTTTCAATTTGTTTTTTATTTTTTTTATTTGGCCTAGTTCATACTCATTCATTGGATTAGCATTTGCTGTTTCACACCACAAGAGGGCGATAATGAGTTCAAACAAAATACTTTTTGATGTGAAATATTCCACTGGCATGTGTGGAATGCAATGCCTGCTGTGCACAGTATGCAAATTCTGTCACCTGTTACATCTAATCAAATACATTCGCTCAATGAATGCTACTAACCTGCTTTTTAAATGTGCTGCCTTCAGTTTGACTGCATCGGACTGTATCAAAACCTCTGCGTTTTCCATTAGGATGATTCTAATCTGCCAAAACAAAACAGAAAAAGGGAGCATTAGGAGAGAGAAGACGTGTAATCAAGATAAAGAGCATAATGAGGAGAATTAGGAGAAAATAAGACATCATAATTGCCCGTGGGTAGAAATTACCCTCTCGAGCAATTTGATCAGAATTATGATAAATTTGAAAAAAAAAGAAAAAAGCAAAAGTTCAATGATGATAAATGGTTGTCAACACCCATCTAATCATGGGAACTTAAAATCATTTCTGGATTCTCAGCGTGAAAGATCAGGGTGTATTTAGGTGTGCGTCAACTTGTGGTTTTTCTGGCTGCCAACTGATTGACAGAGTCAGTTTATCCAGAATACCACCAATAGAGGAAGTTATGAAAACTTGAATGCTGCCAGGACTTTTTCGACTTGATGTTTGTTAAGCACATTGCTCAATGCTGTGATCCTATCTTGAAAGATTGATTGATTTTTTTCCCCAGAGCACATAAAATAGTTTGGTATCAATCACAGAAGACAACAAAGTCTGTTTTAGATGGTGTTATCTGCATTTTTGCAAGTCATTAAGTGTATTATTATTATGTTACAGTTAAAGATCAAGATAGATGTGAAAGCTGGCCTTGAGGTACTAAAAGGATTAGAGATCTTTTGCAAGGCCAGTATGGCCACTGGCTTTAGGAAACGCAGGTGTTGAGCGTCTGGTTAACAGCCCTCTGGTCATCAGTTAAAATACCAGCCAGTCTCACCGAGAGTGGCCTGACAACTGTTTTAAAGTTGTACTCTTGTAAAAAAAAGACTAGTATGTAAGAAATAATTGACGACAGGATGTAGAATTCTTAGAAAAATAATTTACACTTAAGCCATTATGCTAAGCAGTCGTACACCTCAGGTGTGCATTATTTTCTTATAATTCAATGGATAATTCAATTGGTCTGCTTATACTACACTACCTGATAAAAGTCTTGTCGTCAATCCCAGTTGTGAGAGCAATAAATAATAACTTGACTTCTAGTTGATCATATGGTAAAGTGGCAGAAAGATGGTATATTTTTTTTCAATGAATCATCTGCTGAACTGCATCCCAATCATCACAAATACTGCAGAAGACCTATTGGAACCTGCATGGACCCAAGATTCTCACAGAAATCAGTCAAGTTTGATGAAGGAAAAATCATGGTTTGGGGTTACATTCAGTATGGGGGCATGCGAGAGATCTGCAGAGTGGATGGCAACATCAACAGCCTGAGGTATCAAGACATTTGTGCTGCCCATTACATTACAAACCACAGGAGAGGGCCAATTCTTCAGCAGGATAGCGCTCCTTCTCATACTTCAGCCTTCACGTCAAATTTCCTGAAAGCAAAGAAGGTCAAGGTGCTCCAGAATTGGCCAGACCAGTCCCCAGACATGAACATTATTGAGCATGTCTGGGGTAAGATGGAGGAGGAGGCATTGAAGATTAATCCAAAGAATCTTGATGAGCTCTGGGAGTCCTGCAAAAACGCTTTCTTTGCCATTCCAGATGACTTTATTAATATGTGATTTGAGTCATTGCAGAGATGTATGGATGCAGTCCTCCAAGCTCATGGAGTCATACATAATATTAATTCTTTTTTCACTGCACCATGACTGATATTCTATACTGTACATTATTTCTGTTTAGTGACAAGACTTTTGTCTAAGCAAAGTCAGATCTTACTGTCTTAATTAAATAATTAAAGATCAAAATTTATGCGCATCGTAATCATGATCATATTTTATTTTGGTAAAAAAAAAAAAGTGTAATCTAGAGGCCTTTGCCTTTCATATAAGCAACTTCTGTTACCAAAGGATCAACTAGAAGTCAAGTTATTATTTGTTGTTTCTAAAACTTGGATAGGCGACAAGACTTTTGATAGGTAGTGTATAGATATCACACCTATGAAAACACTGTTCAGATGTTGTATTTCAAGACATTTGTCAGGTTTTTGTCCACAAACTGCTCCAAGTGTAGGACTAGTTTCTTACGCATCTCATTTCATGTTTGCTTTGATGTGATTTTTGACTGTTGTAAGCTGTGAAATAACAGAAACCAATCAGCGTAGTGATTAGGAACTAGTCAAAAAATGTCTGGAATTACTTTAGCTGTGTGTCTATATAAAAACAATAGCACACCCTAGAATGTTCATCAGCCAATCAGGATCAAAACAATAATAAACATGTCTGCTTAAACGGCATACCTTCGAAAAAAAATCATATTTGTGCAGTGAAAGAGCAGTAGTGTGGCATTCTAAACATATACTTAGCCTTAAAAATATAGTATGATGCAGTAATTACTGCATCCATATTGTACCTATAATGTAGACACAAGAGTAGTATGCCACAACGAACATGTATTTGATCTATAATATATAAGTAGAATGTGTAATTTTAATATGCAATGCTGGACAGTGTAATATAAGGTGCCATATACTTAAAAAAAAGTATGGGTAGGTATACAAAATAGCATGCTAAAAAGTAGTATGCTACAAACAATATATATCTTTAATCTTGAATGTTATGTACTGTAGTATGCCATTCTTAACATAGTCTCAAATATATAATATGTCACCCTTTAGTATGCTGTACGTAGTGCATACTGCAAAATACTGTCAGTGGATGCAAAAGTAGTAGTATACCATAAAATAATGAAGAAATCATTTGTCTACACAACAGAATGTCATGCAGTTATTTTAAGTAGCAGTGTACTGTATATACTGTAAACTGCAAAACATATAGTATGGGTAATATGCTAGTATGCCATATTTAACATGTGTTTAGTGTTAAGTATACACAGTAAATAGAGAATAAAATCATATAAGACTGGTTTAAATTAATTGGCTGTGTTTGAATGTTTAAAATAAACCATTAGCATACTACACATACGATTTGAGGAGAATATAGTATGTATACTGTGCACATTTTGTGATTTTTATATGACCATATCTGTAATATGCAGAGTTCAAACAGAACTCGTTTACATTTTTGTATCCCACAATGCAGCACATTAAACATACAATATTACCCATAATTCCTTTTTTCATCAGACATTTTAGACAAAAACTTGTAATGCTAAATAACCATCGAAACGGTTTAATATATTACAGAGATGCAATAAATCAAATGAAGTGTTTATCAAACAGGACAGCTTTCTATAGGTGAGTGTAAGGTTGCGTTTCTCACAAAGCGCTAAACATTAGCGTAGCACATTTTGCTTGGCTGGCTGCCATTTTGATGATTCATCAGCCATTGTGACAGCATAATATACGGTTAATCATTGTCATTGTCACTGAAAGTCACATTCATATATAATGAATTTTGTGGGGATATAATGTATTAGCAAGGCTAATAAAGAATGCTCATGTGTTTGTACAGATAATGCTAACGCAAACTGCTAGTCACAAAAGCTCACACCGACGTATTGTGTTTTGGTTTTAGACTCGAAACTGAATTTCAGCATGTTCTCTATGACATAGTGCTCAAGTTGTTCCTAAAATAGTACGCAAAGATAAATATTTGAACCTTTAGGATGTTACACTGATGTCAAATATGAATATGGGATTATGAGGATATTCCCAAAGGATATTTAATAACATACTGTGTAATTAAATACTGTAGAGTGCAATATACTGTGCAAATATAGAGTATTAAAATTAGTATGAAAAAATTTAACGACAGTATGTGATACAGATGCTAATTATTCACTGAATACCCTGCTGAAAAATCCAGCTTAAACCAGCCTAGGATGGTTGGATGGTTTTATCTGGTCCAGTTTTATCTGGTTTACAGCCATTTCCAGCGAAGAAGGAGATGACCAGCTAAAACCAGCTTGGCCAGTCTAGCCAGGCTGGGAGCCCAGCCAAAACCAGCTATGTCCAGCTTAAACCAGGCTGGTCAAGTTGGTTTTAGCTGGTTTAAGCTGGTCATTTTCCTTTCATCCTGGAAATGGCCAAAACCCCTCTAAAACAAGGCTGGTCGACCAGCTAAAACCAGCTATCCAGCTTAGGCTGGTTTAAGCTGGATTTTTCAGCAGGGTACAGAAATTTTTTACTTAATTACTGCATACTTCATTAATACTATGAAAACTGTAGTACATACTGGAACATAATATTAATATATTTAATAACAAACATATACTTAGTGTGGAATTTATAAATATTGCATGCTGTGTGGTATGCATACTATATACACTCACCGGCCACTTTATTAGGTACACCTGTCCCACTGCTCGTTAACGCAAATTTCTAATCAGAATTTCTAATTCAATTTAGGCATGTAGACATGATCAAGACGATCTGCTGCATTTCAAACCGAGCATCAGAATGGGGAAGAAAGGTGATTTAAGTGACTTTGAATTTGGCATGGTTGTTGGTGCCAGAGTATTTTGAGTATTTCAGAAACTGCTGATATACTGGGATATTCATGCACAACCAACTCTAGGGTTTACAGAGAATGGTTCGAAAAAGAGAAAATATCCACTGTGGGCCGTTCTGAGCGGCAATATTCTGAGTTACTGAATCCAGAATATTGAGTTGACAATACATTGCTGTGTACTATACAGTAATAGAGCATTCAAAATTATATGCTCAAATAATAGTATTTCATAATGAACATATCCTAAAATACTGTATAAAAGCACATATACTGTAGAAGTTGTACAAATCCATTCAGAATATTCTCAATTAACATACCGCATACTACAAAAACGCCCCAATATTTACATTTTATTGAACCCTCAGATTTTCAATAGTTGTATTTCAGCCTGATACTATCCTATCCTAACAAAGGCAGCTTATTCATACAGCTTTCCGATGACATATACATCTCAATTTCCAAAAAATGACACTTTATGACTGGCTTTGTAATCTAGGGTCACATTAAACAAAGATCTGAGCCTGAATTGGTGTCTAGGGGCCACGGGAATTGTATATTCTCCAAAAGATATGTTAAATCTCATTAGCAGAAACTCCTGATGATAAGCTGATTTGAGTATGTTAAAATACTGACACCAAAAATGCACAGTGGGGACCAAATTGAGTAACACTTCAGTAGAAAAAACCTGTCACATTTAACAAAGATCTGAGCCTGAATGGGGGTCTAGGGGCCACGAGTATTGTATATTCCCCAAAAGATATGTTAAATCTCTTTAGCAGAAACTCCTGATCATAAGCTGATTTGAGATGTCAAAATACTGACACCTAAAATGCGCATGTGGGCCAAATTGAGTAACACTTCAGTAGAAAAACCCCATCTTAATTAGACTAATTACCCTAAAGCCAGTCTAAGGGGTTTTTCCGGACCACATTGCGTTAGCGCCTGAGGAAATCAAACAGTTAAATGTAAAGATAACATACAGATAATGAATGCGAACGTCATCAACCCACCTGAGCTCGAAGTTCCTGTGCCAGCGCCTCCTTGTCGCTCCAATCCCGCGGTGGAGCCAAATTCCTGATTCCCCATTCGCCAATCAGCTCCTCAAGCTCAAGATTTGTCTTTTCCAACTGGTTCACATGATCCAGAAACCCCTTCAGCCTTTCGTTCAGGCCCCTCAGGGCAACTTTTGGCTCTTCTGATTCCTCCATTGGGCCCCTGCACAGGATAAAACCAAATGTTTCTATGCACGACTTGACACACCTAAGAAGATAGGATGTTTACCAAGCAAATATTTTGCTTGATTAAGACCGTCGACGTGGCTCCTACGAACAGGGATAGGACCTTTCCCAAACCCATTGGGGCTTGAGACAGGTACAGGGGCTGTAAAACAGAAGCGAGGGGCCCGTCAGGGTCCCACTGGCCTCATGCGGAGGTGAAAAGCAAGAGGCCACTATATGTGTCACGAGTTTTGCTGGTGCTTTTGTTCTCACTGATCCTGGATTATAGGCACAATTCGCACATAAACACACACCGCACAGGGCAAAGTCTATTTGTGCTTTACAGCTGCATGCGTGTTTTTGTTTGCGCCGGCTTATTGCGTGTCGTTTGTTTGTATCACCGCAGGCTGTGTGCATATGAGTGTATTAGATTCCAGCTTTTGATAAAGTCTCAGATCTATGAACTAATAGTTTTCTTTTCTGTCTAGCTGAACTTGTTTTCGGGTACAGAGATGTCAAGGCATGTTGTGAAGCTTCGAGGCATACTTACAAAATACAAACTGCCTTACAGCTCAAGTGTTTCACTAAAGCTGTGCGGATTAGTCAAAACATTTGGGGTATTTTTAACACTTATGTAAGTACAGAAGTCAGCAGCCTTTGAGTGAATGGAAATGTCTGCTATCTAGAATATGTAAACACTGTAAATACTTTAGAAATTAGTAAAAAGAGTAGAAGGTCAAGAATTACTTTGCACCTGAAGCGTCACGTACAATTCCAATGTCATAAAAATAAAAAAAAACTACAAGATATATCTGTCCTGTCTCTTTTCCACTTTTTAGGTACACCTTTTCATCTGTTTGTTAACAATAAAGACCTAGAGCTATTTTGTGTGCACCTAATGAGCCTATATTATTATTTTTTAAAAAGCAGTTTTATTTTTATTTTAGCAGTCAGCCTCAAGTGTCATATATCATTTTAAACAGGACAACCTGAAGCTTCAATCTGTATCACTTAAAATATTTTTTGGTCTAAAAACATATAAACAGACAGAAAATGATTCAGAATTTAAAGAAAAACGATTAAAAAAAAGTGGCATTTTCTAGTTATTACAAACAAAACCTCATGAAGTTTGTATTTTTTTTTTTAATTAAATGCTATGATGTTTTATACTTCCAAAATAAATTTTTTCTACATCCAACATTCCCTGAGCAAATTATTCTCCAGTGAAAAACTGGTACATTCTATTTACTGACAATGTAGATTGCCCATAATGCTTGCCTTTTTAGTTTTCTCTAACTTATTTTAGCAGTCAGCATCAATTGTCATGTATGATTTAAAACAGGAGAAGCTAAAGTTTCATCCTTTATTCTTAACAATTCCAATTTTACATTTTTATGACCAAAAAAAAGATTAATTTTACAGGATTAAAAAAAACAACTAAAAAAAATAGAAAGGAAAGAGTACTGAAAAATCATACTCAAGTAAAAGTACCATTACTTGCCTAAAAATGTAGTGTAAGTAAAGTGAAAGTATCTGTCGTAAATATTACTCAAAGTATGAGTAAAAAGTAGCCCTTTTAAAAGTACTCAAGAGTAGTGAGTAGTGAGTATTATGCTGTCAAAAGCTGATATGTTTACATGTAATTTGTGGATCTGTGTGTAAACGTAACATTCTGTAGTGCATTTAGGTATTGCCCTGAAGGCACACAACATCATGAGACGTTAATATTAGGTTAGATTTAGGTTGTAATGTCAGATGACCAAAATCAATTGTCAAGCCAACATCTTAAACCAACGTCATATATGACGTCAAATACTGACATTTATTCGTCGGGTACGGTAACCAAAATTCAATGTCTGATAGACGTCATAGTGGTAACGTTCACACTATGTCAAGCTGTAACATTATTAGACGTTGATAATTGGTTGGTTTTTGGTTGGACATTGGATATTGATGTTGGCCTGACGTTGAGTTCTGATGTCAACCCGATTTTCATTTCCAAACAAAATGCAAAGTCCCCATGACGTTAGGGTTCAACGTCAATCAGACATCATGTTGATGTCCTGTGCCTGCTGGGTGTTTAAGGCCATTTCGGTCATCATACAGTAAACATCCGTCATCTCATCAGTGACATGCATCTAAACAGTCTCTGGGTCAATGCGTGTAAAGATCTTCATGGACACTTTTAATACTTCCAAACAGTTTGCTGTAATTTTAAAGTACACACGTCTTGAGGTAGTTCATTATGTTGCAATTTACCTTCTACAGTATGTGTGATTTGATTGGACAGGAATGTCAGGACTGATTTTTCTAATCCCCATGGACAAGAAAAATAAAGTAGTGACTGCAGGTTGAAAGAAAGTAGTGGAGTAAGTACAGATACTGCACTAAAAATGTACTCAAAGAAAACTAAAAGTACACATTTTTAAAACTTATTTACAACTTATTAAAAATTACAATTCCTGAGAAAAACTACTCAACTACAGTAATTTGAGTATTTGTAATTAGTTACTTTACACTACAGCAGACAACACAAACAAAATCTCTTAAAGTTTGCTTTCGTTTCTTTAGAAAGTTATGCTGAGATGTTTTATACATCCAACATGCATTTTGTCTACATCCAACATTCCTCAAGCAATTTATTTCAATGTTATTCTAAGGCGTTTTTTCAGTGGGAAAAACTAGTGCATTTTATTTACTGACAATGTAGATGCCCAAAAGTTCTGGGAATTAACTAAACAGAAAGATTGTAACAAAATAACAGAACACTGAAGCAAGTTTGACTTTTTCCAGAAAATATATTTTCAGTTACCATAAACAAAATCTTCGACAATGAATAAATAAAAAGTAATACATAATAATTTACAATTAAGCTTCAGTCACACTGCATTTTTCTCCCCATAGACTTCCATTCATACGCACGCGAATGCATCAGACTAAAAACGCAAGCTTGTGCGACAAG
Organism: Danio kyathit; assembly: GCA_903798195.1. Lineage (NCBI taxonomy): Eukaryota > Metazoa > Chordata > Actinopteri > Cypriniformes > Danionidae > Danio > Danio kyathit. Next base: position 18,346,100 of record LR812540.1, read on the forward strand.
TTTCGCAGTTCACTGCGTTGTAAAGTTCAAGCTTGGTGAACTCTGACCTGCGAAATCGCATCATATGATTGCGTGAGATCAATCGAAGATCAAAACATGACCTCTCTGGACAGAAATTTTAAATATGGACCAATCGCTTGCTTTTTTAAATGTTTTTAAATCTTGTTTAATCCCGCCTCTTTTCGCAGCGCCATACAACAGAATTTCGCATGCTCAAACTTTAGTGTGACCGCAGGATTAGAATGGTGGAAGAAATGAGATTTAAGTGGCTTTGATCATGGCGTGGTTGTTGGTGCAAAATGTGTATTTCAGGAATTACTTAATTTTTAAATGGAAAATTCTGAAACAAAACAAACAAAAAAAGCAGCTGTGATTGACTCTAAACACACTTTCAGTTTTCCCAGAATATTGCTAAACTGTGATATCTAATGCTAGGTTCACACCACTCAAACATAGACTTACATGTAGGACATCCTGCTAGTATAGTGACCGTGTTTGGTGTAACATTAAAATAGAATAAGATCTACTGGGATTTTCACACACAATCTCAGTGGTATCCAGTGAGGTGCAAAGTTCTGTGGGAACAAATGCCTTGTTAAAGCCAGAGGTCAGAAAAAAAGGATTGACAGATTCAGTTGAAACTTGATAGTAGCTCAACCAACATGTGTTACAAGTGAGGACAGATGATTTTAGAGTAGAATTTTTGAAGAAAGTTAAGATTTGCTTTTGTAATAAAATTCCAAATTTAGCGCAAAAAATCTATTTTAACATGTTTGGCACTGTATTTTGATGGCCCCAAATTTTGTTGACTTTTAATTACATCGCAACTACATGGCAACTAATTCTAAGCTTAGGGTTAGGGTTAGTGCATTTTGACTTGTACTTGCAAAGTATCTTATAGTCAGTTAAATATATAAATATACTGAAAATGATCTGAAAATGGCTGTACACCATTGCTTCCCATCCAACCTGATAGAGCTTGAGAGGTACTGCAAAGAGGAATGGGCAAAAATTCCCAAAGACAGTTGTGCCAAGCTTGTGACATCACATTCAAAAGACTTGAGGCTGTAATTGCTGCCGAAGGTGCATCAACAAAGTATTGAACAAACGCTGTGAATACTGATGTACATGTGATTTTTCAGTTTTTTTTTTTTTTTTATAAATTTGCAAAAATTTCAAAAACTCTTTTTTTCACATTGTCGTTATGGGGTATTGTGTGTAGAGTTTTGAGGAAATAAATGAATTTAATCCATTTTGGAATAAGGCTGTAATATAAAAAAAATGTGGAAAAAGTGAAGCGCTTTATGAATACTTTCCGGGTGCACTGTATGTTGCAGAGGTGTTATTGGTTAAATACCTGCAAAGTAGAACACCGAAGCAGGTTGAAGCAGAAAACACGAGTATATATGCGGTCTGGAGGTATTATAACGTTGATGACGACAACATTGCCATAGCAAACTGGGACATATGTATTTTAAGTTGAGGTGCTATTTACAGTATATTTACTGTTGCACTAAAGTCCAAAATGAAGAATGGATGTTATTTATTACTTAATTGTTCAAGCTACCTCACAGAAGTGCTCTGTTTGTTAACAGAGTTGTTGAATGTTAAAATAAACTGAATTAAATAAAAAGTAAGGAACATCCTGGATCTGTTTCTTCGCTCTTCTTCATTCTTTTTTGTATTGTATTACAGATGTATCGGATCGGGTTTCAATATCGATAGATACTCAAAATCAAATGACTTGGACTCGAGGGCAAAAAAAACCTGATCAGGACATCCCTAGTTGCAATGTAACTTACGGTGAACAAAATGTGAGATAGGAACCATCAAAATAAAGTGATATTACATATCATATCTTAAGTTAAGACCTAATATAAGAAACTTTTTTTGTAATACACCCCCAGATCTCAGTCAAGTAGAGCAGCTTTTAGGATCTGGTCAAACTGGAGATTAACATCATGGATGTTCAGCCAACAAATCTGTAATGACTGCTTGACGTTGTCACATCAATACCACAAAGAATTAAGGCAGTTCTGAAGGCAAAAGAAGGTTCAATCTGGGAAAAGCAAGGCACTTTTTACCTGGTTTTCAATACCATGAAATTAGACATGTTAAGGCCTCAATATACATCAAACGATGATCTTTTTCATTCTTCGTTTGAGGGCAAAAAGAAGCTCAAAATGGCTGAGTGAAAATATACTGTTTACGACCCTTCTGACACCTTTGTGCTGCAGTAGGTGGGGTTGTAAATGTGTTGTGGATGGCTGGACGGCTGTTGAATGAATAACAGTAAGGCAGTGGAAAGTGCCACATTGCTTTCTATCTGCTTTGGTTAGACACTGAATGGAACTATTTTTAGAACTTTATCAGACGTGACACAATGCGGTCGTGCTTATCGTCTGATGTGTGACTGAGTCTTTAAAATCTCTCAGCGAACAATAGTACAGGTGCGGATACATCTGTACCAGCTCTGCTTCTCACCCCTCTAGTTTATTCATGTTGCTAACTTAGTGTTGATGTGCTGCATGTTTTTCTCTTGTCTGACTCTGAACTGCATGGATATGAAGCACATCAAAGAAGGCAGAGTTCCAGGACACACCCACTGAATTCATAGCCGTCACGGACCAATGATAGATCAATGGTTTTTAGGACCAAAACCAACTCCCAAAAAGTTTGCTTTGGTGAGATGTTTCAACTGCCTAGACAAGGGTCGGTCCTGGAGGGCCGGTGTCTTGCAAAGTTTAGTTCCAAGTCCAATTAGACACATCCAAACCAGCAAATCAAGCTCGTTTTGGATATACTTAAAACATCCGGGCAGGTGTATTGAATGAAGTTGGAGCTAAACTATGGAGGATACCGGCTCTCCAGGACTGAGTCTGGGCACCCCTGGCCTAAACAAACTCAAAATGAACTTCGTTTTGGCAGGGTTTTGTTCAAAATGACATAATTTCAGTTTTATTTTGATTTCATTTGAAGTATATTAAAGCCTTTACTCGGCTCACAAACTATGCAGTAGGCAAGTATGCCAAGTATGCAGTGGATGAGTTGACCTAAAGGCCTGTACACAGTCAACAAATTGTGCTTGAATTGATTTGGAACTTGGTATAATTTTGGAACTTTGGAAAATTCACATCATGGATCTGCAACCAACAAATCTAAAGCAACAAAGTTATGGTATTACGTCAAAACAGACCACAATCTCTCAAGGAATGTTTCTAGAACCTTATTGAATCTACGTCATAAAGAATTAAACCAGTTCTGAAAATAAAATTAGGTCTGACTTAAAGGAATAGTTCGCCTAAAAATCTCACCATTTACTCACTCCCATGTGTTTCAAGAAGATATTTTGAAAAATACCAAAAACCATTGCAGTCAATGGTTGCAGGTCTCCACCTTTCTTCAAAATATTTTTGTGTGCGTGTTTAAAAAAAGAAAGTACCTCTAAAATGTTTGGAACAAGTAAATGATGAATAAATGAGGACAGAACTTCCAGTTTTGGCTGAAATATTCCTTTAAGACTAGCAAGGTGTACCTAAGAAAGCGTTTATATTAAAAAACAAAACAGAAACCATCTTTACACGCTTGATAATGAGCAATAACAAGAGACCTAAAATGAAACTACACACTTTAGGACTTGTTTACATATCAAAGTAATAAGTGCAGAAACAGTTGCACAAACAACATTATGATAATGATGATAAATACTGTGCCTGTTTGATCTTCCAAACCAAAGATCTCAGACAGCACAAAGCATCGAACGTTTATCATAAGACAACGTAACAAAAGCCATTTGACTTACCAACACGCCCTCACCCGTCCCACCCACTTTTTCTTGGCGCTGCCCTGCTGATTTCCCCTTTAGATGGGAATCATTGAAGTGTGGCAAGTCACAGTACACCGAGAGTCCGTCTGTCTGGGCCCATCCCGCCCCACACAGCTGGCTCTGGGGTGTCGACGCATCTGGCTGCACATCTGAATGTCTGCAGAGTTACGGGACAGGGAATGCGGCCCGACCTGTTTTGGCCCCCGGCGCTGCTGCATGAGAAAAACAACGTGGTCTCAGTGAGTCGTCTGAAAATGGGAGTTGCAGGTAATTACAAACAGGTAATCACGGCGAGCAAGCGGCTGCCTGTCCGACAGTCAAATTACAGAGTGGCTTACGGAAAATGCACAAGATGTTAACTCGGACCTATAAACTTTGAGAGCCGGAAAGTGACACATTACCCACGGTTCGTCTTTTACAAGACCTGTGTTTTCCTAGCCGGCCCGCCTTGTCCACAGTCCTGCAGAACATGAATCATGCTTTGACAAATTAGAAATTGGTTGTAGTTGGAGCTCATGAGTGATGACTGGTTTATTCATTCATTCATTCATTTTTTTTCAGCTTAGTCCCAGAATGAACTTCTGCAGAATGAAAAACACCAGCATATGTTTTTTCGCGGCGGATGCCCTTCCAGCTGCAACCCATCACTGGGAAACATCCATACACTCCCATTTACACACATACACTACAGACAATTTAGTTTATTCAATTCATCTATAGCACATGGGGGATGCATATATGCTTGTGGGGGAAACCTGAGCACCTAGTGGAAACCCATGCGAACACGGGGAGAACATGCAATCACCAGCAACCTTTTTGCTATGAGGGGATCGTGCTACCCACTGTGACGCCCTCATGCCTGGTTTATTTATGCGTATTTGTGAGTTTGACTATTGTGAAAAATATCGATGTTTTGAATTATTATGGTGGCTTGAGAAAGCCAACATACTATTATACTACATAAACTTCTTCTTCTTCTTCTTAGACTGTTTTAAGAACGCATCTCCTCCTAGACCGTTTATACTACAACCACCAAACTAACTCCAAACCTCCAAATTATACTGAATTAAGTTGCTATATCTTTTCTAACTGATCCGACTAACGGTTTTCCCAAAACTGACCCAGAAAATTCGGAAAAGTCCCATAGACTTAACATTGGACCAAACTTTGCGGCAGACTGTCATACTTAAGGTTGACTACCAATCTGCCAATCACTGATGACCTTTCAACTTACTAGCCACACCAACCACTTACGGCACCCTAGCAACTGTCCCATAGACTTACATTATAAAAAACTGCAATTGACTTTACATTAGACATACTAACAATATACTAATACATACTAGAAACATACTAACGACATACTAACATACTAATCATACTAGAGATATACTAACAACATACCAATCCATACTAAACACATACTATTAACATGCTAATTTATACTAAATTCATGCTAACAGCATGCTAGTTTATACTAGAAACATGCTAATTCATACTAGAACCATGCTAATAACATGCTAATTTATGCTTTGCTAGCAACATGCTATTTCATACTAGAACCATGCTAATAACATGCTAATTTATACTAGAAACATGCTAGCAACATGCTAATTCATACTAGAACCATGCTAATTTATGTTAGCAACTGCCTAGCAACTACTCAGAACACCTTAACAACCACCTAACACATTAGCAATGACCTAGAACATCTTAGCAACTACCTAGCAACACCCTAGCAACCACATAGCAACACCTTAGCAACCACTCAGAACCACCTATCAACTGCCTAGCAAGAAACATGCCAATCCATACTAGAAACATGCTATGTAGTTATGACTGTTTCAAACTTCTTAAACTACTTTAATTAATAACACTTTTAAACTACAACAAACTTTCAGACAAGGCTTCTTTAAGCCACCATAAAGTTTGTCTACGAAATTTACTTTTCTAGTTATTATTATAAGTATTGACTATTTAAGAAAAACTAAAAAAGTAAGCTAAAAATATTAAATAATTACAAATATTAGCACAATTAATTAAAATTAATTAGCCAAATTTTTTAAATATAAATGTTTTTTTTATGGTCAGCTGGTACAATGATAGGACTGACTCTAGATGGCTCAACATGAAGGCAACAGCCTGTGCTCCTCTCCCAATAAAATCCCTGCCTTTTATTATAAATGTTAAAAAACTTGAATGTGTTTCAACAAATTTCATTATCTCAAATACTCTTCTAACATGGGAGACATTAAAAAGTGCTTTAAAAGTCCAGCAAATATCACTTTGTTCTCGCCTATTGCTTTTAACACTGATTTCCCAGTATCTTTACAAAATATTGGTCTTTCAAATTGGTCCAAATCAGGGATTCTAAAATTATCCTGCCTCTTTAAAAACAGTGCACTTAAATCTTTCCAAGAAATTTCAAACCAGTATAATATACCACAATCCAATTTTTTAAAATGCCCTCAGCTGCATCATTTCATTAAATCTTTGTCCAATAAGGGTAAAGTCAGGCTTGAACTTGCAGTCATAGAACAAATTGTAACAAGCAGTTTTTCCAAGGGACTAATATCCAAAATATACAAAGCTCTGTCTAACTCATGTCCTTTGAGAGTTTGAAGAGTGTGTGGGGAAAAGATTTAAGTCACGAAATTGAAGAAACAGATTGGTCTGAAATATGTAACAATTTGTTTTATAAATGTACTTCCGAGTGTTCATGAACTCAATTATAAAATGATTAACAGAGTTTATATTACACCCTTACGTCTGAAAAAGACTTACAGAAACTCCTCTGATCATTGTTTTAACTGTAAAATTGCAAAAGAATATTTCTTCACTGTTTTTGGTATTGTGACAAAATCATCTCTTTTTGGAAGAAAATACGTAATTTTCTAATTTTTAAGGACTGTTTAAGATAAAATTGTGTTTTCTCTGGAATTTTATTTGTTATTAAGTAGAGAATGTGTTAGAATTTGTTTTTAATCTTGGTCTGGAAAAGAAATGTACACTTTTAGTGGGGTCATCTCCTCAGGTAACCTCCTTTAAAATGTGGTTTTCTAAAGTATGTATGCTATTTCCACTTAAGAAACTCACTTTTGGCATTACATGAACAATCACTCCTGATTTTCTATTCTATGGTGCATCTTTAGCTTCTAGCCTGACTGTATTATACTGTTTGTATATTTGTATAGCTGAGACTGTATTTGTATGTGCTGATGTATTAACCCTTTAACTGCCCACCAAGAAAATATATCTTTGGATTGCATTTCTTAACTCCTAATGTCACTAGTTAACACACTCAATGCATTTTTTTTAACACATCCCATAATTTGACGCCCAAAAATGGTTGATATGTCGGTTTATGGTAAAAGTACCGGAATTAATACATATACTATGAAAAACCTGAAAATATGAAGCGTAAGACCCATTTATTTAAAGAAATATTCAAAATAAATCATTTTTGAACACTAAATCACCTTTATTTTTTGAAGTATGCTATAACACATTTCAGATTCTCATTTGTTTTCTTTACAATAAAACTAAAATCAACTTTTTTTTTGGTAAACCAACAACGCTGTGTGTGTAAACCATTATTTAAAACAGTCATTCTTTAAATGACTTTAACAGTCATTATTTAAAACAGTCAAAACATGGTCAACTGTTTGGTAGAGGGGGTAGTCAAAGGGTTAAAATAACTGATGATTAATAAAATAAAATAATAAATAAAATATAAATGTTTTTTAAAAACACACATACTGTATGGTGATTGAAAACTGGACATTTTAATATTTATTATTATTTTATTTTAATAATTGTACATATTTTTTCAACTGTAAACACCTTATGTAAAAAATCTTTCTCAGGAAAGTACCAAATAAAAAAAATAACATTCATTTTGTGTGATCTCTCTTGTTTTGTTCAAATTATTCACATTTTTCCCAATTCTGCATGGGTTCACCAACTTATTTTTAAATTATTATTATTATTATTATTATATATGCTTTTTAATATGAATGGGAAAACACATTTTATTGTTTTATATTGTAAATATGTAATCAGATATATAATTGTATAATTAAAATATATAATTAATATAATATTGTAATAATATAATTAAAACTTAATTTTACCTATATATCTTTAGTATATATTCAAATTTAATTACAAAGAAAACATTCATTACAGATGATTTACATTTGTAAATTTATAAAACAAATAAATGTATCAAATAAATACATGAATAAAGAATTTATAGTAATTACACAAATATCTTTTGCAGGCATGTACAGTTGAAGTCAGAATTATTAGACCCCCTGAATTATTAGCGCCCCTGTTTATTTTTTTTTTAATGTTTAACAGAGAGATTTTTTTCAACACATTTCTAAACATAATAGTTTTAATAACTCATTTCTAATAACTGATTTATTTTATCTTTGCCATGATTACAGTAAATAATATTTTACTAGATATTTTCAAGACACAGCTTAAAGTGACATTTAAAGGCTTAACTAGGTTAATTAGGTTAACTAGGCAGGTTAGGGTAATTAGGCAAGTTATTGTATAATGATGGTTTGTTCTGTAAATTATAGAGAGAAAAAAATTGCCTAAAGGGGCTAAAAATTTTGTCCTTATAATGGTGTTTAAAAAATTAAAAACTGCTTTTATTCTAGTCGAAATAAAGCAAATAAGAATTTTTCCAGAAGAAAAAATATTATCAGACATACTATGAAATATTCTATGCTCTGTTAAACATAATTTGGGAAATATTTAAAAAAGAAAAAAAAAATTAAAAGGGGGGCTAATAACTCTGACTTCAACTGTATATTTTACTGCATGACTTCTTCTCAGGTCAAGTCTGCTCGATATTTTACACGAGACAATAATTATGGGTTATAATTTAGTTTAAAACTTAGACAGACACTCCACGTCTGTCTCATCAGGTTTATTGACATAACGAATGTCTCGCTTAGAAAACCATCAAAGAATACAGCTTCGCACCAAGTAGGCTACTTCTGTTTGGTTTTCCTCCCAATTATATCTTTCTGATGTACTAAACTAACACTATCATGGGTGTCAACTAACGGAAAAACAACCCTGTTACTTTTAGCATTAATCTATCACCATCACGTCTTTGTCAATAGCAAAGAAACAGTTAAAATAATCCAGTTTCTCTGCAGCCATGTTGATAAGTGCTTCAATTAGCTGAACTGCTCTTAGTCACATGAGAAAACAAACAGAATCATATACAAAGGTTGATGGAAGGATTTTAAAGATATATAAGTGCAGGGTGCTATTATATAACGTTCTTCTTGCCAAGAAGTGACTCTTCATTGTGCTTATAGACATTAAGATTAATTTCCTTATCCACTACTGATCCATCCAGAGCATGCGCTAACATGTTGGTTATAGTAACAGGCCCACGAATGTAGCTTTGCGTGTACCTAATGTCTTCATTTCAACATAATCATATGTCTAATCACTAAAAGTGTGTAGAAAGACAGTAAAGGCCCCACCTGGACACACCTGTGCATTAACAGGCTAACAACGCTAGGCATCTGAAGCTACAGTGCACAGGCATGTCCACTGGATACCATGGATACTAGGCATAGCTGTGTCGTGTGAACAATGACGGGAAAAACAACAGCCAAATTACATAAACATCAGATTGTGAGAAAAGAATTAACCATGACTAGAAGTAATTAGGTTTGGAGATGGCATGTTAAACTTTCACTGAAATGATTAGCAGGCTAGCGAATACCAGTGGTTTGTGTACTGGAGAAAGTTAGCTGTTAGCATTAACTGGTGAGTTGTTTTAATTAGGAAGGTGTGTAATATATGAAGAACACTAGTCGATATAGCATTAGTAAACCGGTAAGTTTGCTTCAATCAAGGAAGTATGTGAAATATGAAGCAGATTATAAATTAGCATTAGCATTTAAATGGAAAGTTTGTTTTAATCTAAAAGCTGTTTTTTTAACAGTTATCCATTAGCATTTGCATTTACAGTGCATCCGGAAAGTATTCATAGCACTTCACTTTTTCCACATTTTTTTTATGTTACAGCCTTATTCCAAAATGGATTAATCAAGAAGGTGTATATAGGCAGAGAATGTTAGCTGTAAGCATAGCATTAAAGTTGTGAGTTTGTTTAATTCAGAAGATATGTTGTTTAATGTTGTCATTTAGCATTAGCATTAGCATTAAACTGGTGACTTGTTCTAATCAAGAAGATGTGTATAGGCAGAGATCCTTTAGCATTAAAGTGATGAGTTTTAGTCAAGATGTTTAATGTTAACATCTTGACTTTAATGTTGTTCTTTAGCATTTAGCATGTTTAATGTTGTCCTTTAACATTAGCATTAAACTGGTGAGCTTGTTTTAATCAAGAAGTTGTGTATAGGTAGAGACTGTTAGCCAATAGTATAGCATTAAAGTGGTGAGTTTGTTTAATCCAGAACATATTTAATGTTAACCTTTAGCATTAAACTGGTGAGCTTGTTTTAATCAAGAAGATGTGTATAGGCAGAGACTGTTAGTCATTAGCGTAGCATTAAAGTGGTGAATTTGTTTAATCTAGAAGATGTTGTCCTTTAGCATTAGCATTAAACTTGTGAGCTTGTTTAAATAAAGAAGGTGTGTATATGCAGATAATGTTAGCCATAAGCATACCATTAAAGTGGTTTGTTTAATCCAGAAGATATGTTGTTTAATGCTGACCTTTAACATAAGCATTAAACTAGTGACTTGTTTTTTGTAAAGAAGATGTATAGCCAGATAATGTTATCCATTAGCATAGCATTAAAGTCGTGAGTTTGTTTAATCCAGAAGTTATGTTGTCTAATGTTGTCCTTTAGCATTAGCGTTAAACTAGTGAGTTTGTTTTTTGTAAAGATATATAGCCAGATAATGTTATCCATTAGCATAGCATTAAAGTGTGGGATTTGTTTAATCCAGAAGATATTTAATGTTGTGCTTTAGCATTAGCATTAAACTGGTGACTTGTTTTAATTAAGAAGGTTGTGTATAGGCAGAGATATCCTTTAGCATTAAAGAGATGAGTTTTAGTCAATGGCCCAGTTTCACAAACAGGGCTTAGCTTAAGCCAGGACTAGACCTTAGTTAAATTAGGCTATTTAAGCCACATTTAAAAAAAAAAAGCCTTAGAAAAATACATTACTAATGTGCACCTGTAAACAAAAAATGACACTGACATATTTTAAGACATCTCACATTTAATCCATGACTAGCTTTAAACCTGGTTTGTGAAACCAGGGGAATATGTTTAATGTTAACGTCCTGATTTGCATTTAGCATTAACATTAAACTGGTAAAGTTGTTTTAATCAAGACGTGTACATGTAGGGAATGTTAGCCAATAGCATTAGCATTAAACTGGTCAGTTTGTTTTAAATCATAATATATGGACACTGTTATACATTAGCATTCAACTGGTGAATTTGTTTTAGTCAAGATGTTTCCCTACTGAAAAAAACAGCCTAAACCAGCCTGGGCTGGTTGGCTGGTTTTAGTTGGTCAACCAGGCTGGTTTTAGAGGGGTTTTGGCCACTTCCAGGCTGGTTTCCAGCCATTTCCAGCCTGGTCTTAGCTGGTCAGGCTGGGAGATGACCAGCTAAAACCAGCTTGACCAGCCTAGCCAGGCTGGGAGCCCAGCCAAAACCATCTATGTCCAGCTTAAACCAGGCTGGTCAAGCTGGTTTTAGCTGGTCATTTTCCAGCCTGTCCAGTTAAGACCAGGCTGGAAATGGCTGGAAACCAGCCTGGAAGTGGCCAAAACCCCTCTAAAACCAGGCTGGTCAACCAGCTAAAACCAGCCAACCAGCCTAGGCTGGTTTAAGCTGTTTTTTTTTCAGTAGGGTTAATATATTGAAAACTTTAGCCATTAGCATTAAAATAATGTGTCTGTTTTAATGAAGAAGGTGTGTGTAGGCCTCTAGGCGGAATGTTAACTAGTAGCATTAAACTGGTAAGTTTAGTTTTAAATCACAAAGGTCTGTAATATATAGAGGAAGTTACCCATTAGCATACAACTAGTGAGTTAGATATAATCAAAGAGGTCTGTAATTCTTGGGGAAGGCTAACATTTAGTATTAGCATAAAAACTAATCGCTGGTGAAAATGAATGATTAGCATTTACATTTAACTTGTGAGTTTACTCTGATAAAGCAGATGTGTTGAAAACTAGCTGTTAGTGCTTGTATATATTTTATAAATTGTCATTATGTTTACTTTAATGTGAAATTCTGAACAAAAACAAGTTGGAAGCTACTGAAGACATTCATTTTACTCTTGACTTGTTGTTTTTGGAAACTCATGAAGAGGCAATTCAATGAGATGCTTCAATTAAGACAGAATTGTTAGACAAGATAAACAAACGCTCAAACAGGATTAACCCAAAAAAAGCACAAACATAACTGAGAGATGAACTGTCAACAGTCTTTTGCTGTTAAATGACTCCAGCAAAATCAGACAATTATCGAAGCATCGGTCAAAACAAATATGTCCGTCTCCCAGTAAAACAACACTTTGTTCTGCAAACATGAAACATCAGCCCGTTTGTCTGCTTCATTATTGGACAATGTGACTCTGCAAACCACAAGGGACATGATCCAAAGACATGAAAAGGACAACAGTATCACAACAGCCACATCAGAAGACTGATTTAACAAAAAAGTACAGCCAATGAATGGAGAAAGTGACTTTGAAAGTAAATAATTGAAAGGGTGTTAGGGACCACACGAATGTACACAAAAACATAAGACTGTTATTGTCCATATGCGCGCGTGTGTGTATATCTATGTATCTATCTCTACTGTATATACATATATACACAGTTGAAGAAAGAATTATTAAACCCCTTTTAAATTTTTTTCTTTTGTAAATATTTCCTAAATGATGTTTAACAGAGCACGAAAATTTTCACAGTATGTCTGATAATATTTTTTTTTCTGGAGAAAGTCTTATTTGTTTTATTTCGGCTAGAATAAAAGCAGTTTTTAATTTTTTTTAAAAAACATTTTAAGGTCAAAATTATTAGCCCCTTTAAGCAAATTTTTTTTCGACTGTCTACAGAACAAACCATCAATATACAATAACTTGCCTAATTACCCTAACCTGCCTAGTTAACCTTATTAATCTAGTTAAGCCTTTAAATGTCACTTTAAGCTGTATAGAAGTGTCTTGAAAAATATCTAGTCAAATATTATTTACTGTCATCATGGCAAAGATAAAATAAATCAGTTATTAGAAATGAGTTATTAAAACTATTATGTTTAGAAATGTGTTGAAAAAAATCCTCTCCGTTAAACAGAAATTGGGGGAAAAAATAAACAGGGGGGGCTAATAATTCAGGGGAGCTAATAATTCTGACTTCAACTGTACATATATATATATATGAAATATGATAATATGATTGCTCCACTAAACAGCACTTTGGGAAATAAAAAAAAAAGAATAAAAGTCTCAAATATCAATTTTTAAAATATAAAATAAATAGTGACCGCAGGAGAAAAAAAAAGAAATAAACATATTAAGACAGATTGGACACACTCAGCATTACCTCACCACAATAATCTCACCATTTCAAGATTTACATAAATCATGCTACATAAACCTTAGTGACAATTCACGCGATTACGTCATCGTTTAAATCGATTAAATTGAAAAACGACAAAGAAAATAGCGAGTCAGCCATAAGATTAGATCACAATGAAGTGTCACCCCTGAGCATAAAACACCGATATCAATAAACCGCACGCATGTGAAGGACTTAAATTACTTTCAGAAGTGAAAGCCTTCACAAAAGACGTCTTTAATTTGCTTTGACACGGATTGGCAGTAGCCCCGGGTGAGAGACGAGACTGCCAGTCTCAGAAAAATAATTATGTGGAGGAGTGTCTTTGATGATTAAAACTAAAACAAGGATGGGCTCATACCTCACTACTAGTCAGACTGGTCGCTGGCGGAGTTAAACCGTTGGTTTTTGGCTTACCGAGGCGTTATGTTGACCTTTACGTCACGTGACCTTTACAATTCAAACAGAAGCTTTACCTCAGCAGGTCACATTTTTTTCGGGATTCCATTGGAGAAGTGGAGAAAATAAATGACTTGTAAATCCTTTAACAAATGAGTGTTTCATGTAACATGGAGCTCTTATTTATAGTAAACTAATTCTGTGTTTATGCTTGCGCTAGAAAAGCTTTCTGACGCAGCAGGACGTTTCATGGCATTCGCACCTACTGGTGTCAATTAAGCGTGGTTAAATACCGTCTATTCGTCTGAAACTGGCAGGACTTCATCCAAAGGTCATTCTTTAGTCAGAAGATCAACGCTAAGACAACAACAAACATTTTTGCACATGGCGTTATATTGTTGTGTTTGGGGTAAGATGAGTCAGTGGGAATTATTATTTCAGACTATTTTGCCTGTGTGTGTGTGTGTGTGTGTGTGCGCGCGCGCGCAGATTTGTGGCTGACTGTGATCGTGGCTTAAGTTAAAATTAAATAAATAAAATTACCAAAAATTAACTAATTATTATTTATTAATAAATATTCATTATTTAATTAATTAAATTCAAGTCTCGAAGGTGTGTCAGATGTTCATAGTTAATTATACCAGCCAAATTAAAACACACACACACAAAAAACGTGAGGTAAAGTGTCAGATGCATTATTTCACAGTGCCAGTAGCTCACTCTGGTATAAAATAGATAAAAAGATTTGTTTATTTTAACGATGCCAGTGTGGATTAGGCCAAAGTAATAAAATCAAATGAAATATATCTGAATAGGTAGTGCATTAGTGGCAATGGCATATAATAAAATAATAGGTTTATGGGCCTATTTATGCTCATTAGATTATATTTATTTAATGAACTTTTATTGATTTGTAGCCTATTGTTTACTGATTAAATATAATAATAATAATAATCTAATAATTAAAAAATTATATAATTTTATATAATTAAAATTTTTTGTTTAAGTACTCCTATTTAATTTTTGTTACATTTAAATTTAATTCGTTGCTCTCATTTAAATAGTTCTAGAATATTCAATTCACACAGGCTATTTCTATATGAACATATCTAGCCTACATTTATGATGAACACAGTTAAGAAGTCAACATTTAAAGTGATCAAAACCTTTCAGCAAAGTAGTCTAAAAAAGCTATAGAAACCTAATTTTATCTTGGGATCATTTCAAAAATGTTTGATCCACTTCAAATGTTGACTGTTGCCAAGTTTGTTTGACCGCCATCTCAATCCACGCGTAAACTCGACAGAACATCAACACTTGCCAAACCAACCGGCTGATCAACCCGAGTTAAAACAAAGGGTACAAATGAGCAAAACCAGCATCAACAAAGAGGTTTTAAAAGATTCATGACCTAGCCCGTCCTCGAAGGAGTGGTAAAACATAGGTAAAACTCGATTTCACGGTGATGGAGAAGATGTGTGAGAGGGAAAACGAGTGTCGACACCTGTGAAAACAGACTAATACGAAACCCGTATGAAACGAGTCAATTCAACACAAAGACACACACCTGTTCATTTGGTCTAGATGAGGTAAGCTATGATGTGTACAGATAACACGGAAAACCAGACACTCCTTCTGTAGTTTATGAGAAACGAGCCGAGTGAGGCAATAACGACAGGTAGCCTAAGTTGGAGAAATGACAAAAGGAGAGGTGAAAGACAACTTAATTATTACACACCGAACATGGAACTGAAGGGAACATGATCTTGTAAGTTGAACCCCTTTGTACGACGTGTCTGGGACATATAATCACAGAAAACACACATGAAAACCTTGTATAATTATAACATGCCTCAGGGCTGGTTAAAAGTGTACTTTGTTAGCAGGTATTCAAGATAAATGACATGGCACAGAGTAGACTTTCACACTGCTTTGAATAAAATAAAAACAATCAGTGTAGGCTATTTAACGTTGTATTTAATACTTAACTGACGCGATATTAGTGGTGCGTCGACACTAGCACTATGAGTGACTGTTTTATTGTAATCTGTTAAATCAGGATATTTCATCGACCTCTTTTGCATCTAATCAGGGTGTGGAGTGACAGTGATAGTGAATGGCTTAAAGTCCTCATTCTGCACATACCGAACAGGGCAATCACCTTATCATACTTACCAGTCATGGTCACTGACTGTACACCTTATAGCCTACATTTAATCTCGAACTTTTTCTCGAGTTTATCTACATCCATACCAAACAGGCCTATATAGAAAATTCCTTACACTTTATCTGAATGAAAAAGTCCTTATTTTAAGTTATGCATGTTTTAAAATGGTATTAAATTCAAGTTAATTTTATGCATAAATAACTAAAATAAGCATTCTTCCATACAAATAAAAATGTAATTTTCTGCATTGTGGAAATGTTTTGTTACTTTATTTTTAAAGATTTTTAGCATTTCTTCATATAAAGCAAGTCTTTTGGCATTTTTTAACGCAAGGAACACACATTTCTTTCTCTTTTTTTGTTGCCAATTATCATTTTCCTGCATGATGTTTTCAATTAGCACACATTATTGAGCCTAATATTAAAGAAATAATAATAATAATGATATGATAATAACAATAAACATTCACAACTAGCTCAAACCCCTGAATTATTAGCCCTGTTTATTTTTTCCTCTAATTTCTGTTTAACGGAGAGAAGATTTTTTTCAACACATTTCTAAACATAATAGTTTTAATAACTCATCTCTAATAACTGATTTATTTTATCTTTGCCATGATGACAGTAAATAATATTTTACTAGATATTTTTCAAGACACTTCTATACAGCTTAAAGTGACATTTAAAGGCTTATTTAGGTTAATTAGGTTAACTAGGCAGGTAATTAGGCAAGTTATTGTATAACGATGGTTTGTTCTGTAGACTATCGAAAAACAATATAGCTTAAAGGGGCTAAGGATGCTGACCCTAAAATGGTTTTTAAAAATTAAAAACTGCTTTTATTCTAGCCGAAATAAAACAAATAAGACTTTCTCCAGAAGAAAAAATATTATCAGACATACTGTGAGATTTTCGTGCTCTGTTAAACAGCATTTGGGAAACATTTAAAAAAGAAAGAAAAAAATCAAAGAGGGGCTAATAATTCTGACTTCAACTGTATATATATATATCAGATTCAGCATGCATGTAAAACTTTTTTTGCATGGAATTTTTTTTTACTAAGCCCAAATATGACAATACATGCATTAAGCATACACAGCATGCCATTTAAAAAAAATCTCTTTCAACGAATAATTCTCACTCTTTATTCTCTCTCTCATTTATTTTTTACTATTTCCAAGGATGTTAAATGCCATCACTTATATCAAGTTTCACGGTGTTTCATTTATTTTTTTATTCGTATAACAGCAAGCCTAAAAAGATCAAATAATAGTTCATTCAAATGGAATTACAAATCCAATTACAAATCGTCAGATATTTATTTAGCAATAAATCTGAATGCATGAACTGCTGACCCATGTTTAATGACTGCTATTATAACTGAAAGTTATAAAGTTCCTAACATCCATCCTGACCCATCAAACGTTAGCTAAACTCCCGGGAATTCATCCAGAATTAATGTTTATTCATAAACCAAGTCGATCAGGTTAGGCGTGCCTCAGGGCTCTATCCTGGGCAATTTTCGGTCGCACCCTGGACACACCTGTTTGATGCTTTTCGATAATCATTAACATAGGTAAGCAGAAATAGCCACACCTCCACACTCATACTATAAAAAGGGTCCTCAGCTCTCCAAAACTATTACGCAGCTGTCTGAGGTGTCCAACAAGGCGCATAGGCAACAGAAACCATGAGTCAGGTTACACAGTCTTTCTCCCGCAGGAGCGTCTCCAGCTCTCGTCCGTTCAGTTCACAGTCTCTGACTGGTGGATACTCGAAGCGCATCGCCGTCGGTCGCGCTCCGAGCGTTTACGCAGGTGCTGGAGGCAGCGTGCGCGTCTCTTACGCACAGAGCTCCAAGAGCGGTTTCGACCTGTCCAGCGCGCTCGGCGGGGGCGACAATGGCTTCGGGATGGTTGTCAACGAAAAGACCACTATGCAAAACCTCAACGACCGTCTGGCCAGTTACCTGGAGAAGGTGCGCTCCTTGGAGAAAGCCAACGCGCAGCTGGAGCGCCAGATCCGGGAGTGGTACGACAAGAGGACCCCAGTTTCCAGAGACTACAGCCACTATTATGTCACCATTGAAGATCTGCGCAAGAAAGTGAGTGATTATATATAATATATTTGTTTTATACACATTTTACAAATTAAAATAATTACATTCTCATTTAACCCAATATAAACCAATAATAATGTTAAGCTAATCTTTATAGTTGGTACATACCTAAATTATTTAATCGCTTTATTATACATCCACAGTTATTTTACATTCCTAGATTATCAGAATTCATATATAGTAATCTGAGCACTGATATAGACATTACAACATCATAAATCTGTCTATCTGGATCTTAACTGAAAGCAAAAGGACTGTACTTTAACAAAGTTATCAGGATTCTTATCATGTAAGTGGACTTTAAGTTTAGGTAGAATGTCATAGAGAGCACATAAAATGATACATGCCCATACAATAAAATAGCACTATATAAATATGACATAATGTAAAAAAAAACCTGTGAGATAAGACAATTATTCAAACAACATTTATAAGGTAGATTATGTAAGGTTTATGCAATTGCAAAATGTTTGGTTTACCATTATAAGTTGTATCTCAATTCTTAAGATAAGTTGAGTCTAAATTATTAATCTGTTTGTCTTCAGATCTCCGTTGCCAGCCAGGACAATGCCAGAATCATCCTTCAGATTGACAATGCCAAACTGGCAGCTGAGGACTTCAGAGTCAAGTTAGTACAATAAACCTTTAAATTTAAAACCTTTTACCATGAACTTTGCATTGATTTCAATTGCATATCTTATTTCAAAATCCATAATTCCATAAGGGTTTCTAATTTTTTAGGAGCTCCTAGATTCCCATTCTAATCATTTTTGTGCTCTTCAGGTATGAGAATGAATTGGCTCTGCGTCTGTCAGTGGAGGCCGATATCGCTGGCCTGAGGAAGGTGCTGGACGATCTCACCATGACCCGCTCTGATCTTGAGATGCAGATTGAGGGTCTGAAGGAGGAACTTGTGTACCTGAAGAAGAACCATGCAGAGGTAAGATCAAACAATGTTTTATGGCCCTCCAGGCTGGGCAAACCCGGTGGAATTTACTTAGTAATCCACCAGACCAGTAATCTTCTCCAATCAAGTGTGATTTTAGGCACTATTAGCGAGACTAATCCTGTAATTAACCATAACCTAAAGCCCTGGAGTTCTTGGTAGGACCTTCAAAGCTTAAAGGTGTGGTCAAATTTCCAGATCAAAATCCAGTCAGTCGTTCTGAAAGGAATCTGTGCAACTGGGAATTTCAGATGATGGCTGAAAGTTCCCCGCAAGTGTAAAATCAAGTAGCTTTCAGTGGATCTTTACAAACTTCCAATTGAGCCATTTTATTTTGACGACAATGTTTTCAGAACATATTATTCTCCATAAGCTAACAAATATATTGTTGTTCTGTAGGAACTCGCAGCCCTTCGCGCTCAAATGACTTCCAGCAGTGTAAATGTAGAGGTTGACGCCGCACCTCAGCAAGACCTGGCCCGCGTCATGGAGGAGATCCGACAGCAGTATGAAGGCATCACTGAGAAAAACAAGCGTGAAATGGAGGCCTGGTACAAGGGCAAAGTAAGTATTTCTACAGTACTTCTATGGCTAAACCACACAAAACCAGCTAAATGCTAACCTCAAACTCTTTCTCCACAGTTCGACGAACTGAACAAGCAAGTATCCACCAAACAAGAAGACCTCTCAATGTCACGTAATGAAATCAACGAACTCAGAAGAACATTGCAGGCTCTGGAGATCGAACTACAGTCACAGCTTAGCCTGGTAAACATCCTTTGCATTATATTAACAATAACAAAAATCATTTCTTCTACCACTAGGGGGGGCTTTATTTAATATAATATGCATAATTAATATGCAGTGCTTGCATTTCTAGTATTGTTGATTGAAAAACACATTTTCTTGCAATTTGTCTCTGAACAGAAATCGGCTCTGGAAGGCACACTGGGAGAGACAGAGTCACGGTACAGCATTCAGCTCAACCAATTGCAGGCCGTCATTAATGGTCTGGAGCTGGAGCTCACTCAGATGCGCATGGACATCGAAAGACAGGGCAGCGAATACAAACTGCTGCTGGACATCAAGACCAGACTAGAGATGGAGATCGCAGAGTACAGGAGACTTCTGGATGGAGAGGATATTCAGTAAGATCATTTTTACGAAAAATAAAAGAAATGATTGTAGAACTGTACACACACTTCTATACGCACATATGTATATTTAATTACAAATTTCCCTCTTTTGTTTACAGGAGACAGACAATCAAAGTAGTCGAGATTGTAGCTCCCCCCAAGCGTAAGTAATTTTTGCAAACTACAAATACTAAAAAGAATATATAAATACTACATATTAATTAACTTACAATTTTCTTTTTTTCCCTCTCCAGCCGATCCTGTTGTGACCAAGCGCGTTCGCACAGTAATCGAAGAGGTGGTTGATGGTAAAGTGGTCTCTCGCACAGAGGATGTCGACGTCGAGGTCTTGAAGAAGTAAAAATGGTGCCAATGAGATCCATAAAGTCGGCATGAATTTTCGGCCCCAAAACAGCCGATTAAATTATCGTTGTTCAACACCTCATGTGAAAAGCTAAGAAAAATAAAAAGACGCTGCGAAATCAAATGTATTTGTTCTTTCATCTGTTTTTATGTTTCAACTTTCAAGTCAATATTTATTACAAACAACAGTTAAATTGAGTTTAAGCTGTGCTATATTTGATTTGATGAACCAAATGAGAAGTTAGCTTAATGAAGAACAATTAAAATGTTTACAGGAGAATAAAACAAAACAGCCATTAAATGCCATTGTCTCTACTGCCACAGCAAGTACTGAATGATCTATGATTACCTTAAGAGTATATTGCAGTTATTGGCTAATAGCTGTTAGCTACTAGTTAATAGTAAACCGATAACTAGTTAAGAAGAGATATGGATAAGCATAACCAATTATTAGCAGACTTTTAGTGAAGCAGATAGTTCTACTTAATGAGGAGCACAAAATTATGTGCACAAGGGGCGAAACTTAAATCTGAAAATTTGGTCATAATCATGGAAGAAAATATTTAAGCTAACCTGAGAGGATGCTAAGCTATAGTTCCGTACTCATCAACTTAGCATCTAATAAAACAAAAATGGCTTGTTACTTAAATCTGAAATGGACAGTGGCTCATTTCAGCTTTTGGCACAAAAGCAAAACGCTAATTTTGTTCTTCAATCCAAATATCAAAATTAACATTGTTAACAGTACCTATTTAAGTGGCGGTCTCCAAAATTAAACCAAGAATAGATTTGCGCTGTAAACATTGTGTAAACATGTCTCATTGGGTGATGTTAATATTAAATGAATGACTATGAAAAAATTATATAGTTTTTAAACTGTTGCGCATTTTGTGTTGTAAATATGCTTGTGTTTATATAGTTCCTTTGGTGTGTGTGCACCATTATGTGCCATGTTTGTATGGTTATAACCACCTCTGAGGATAATCCAAGGGGTCACGCAGGGGCAGATTTAACCAATGAGCAAGGTAAGTGGCGGCTTAGGGCCCCAGGAAATCTAGGGCCCCCAAGTAAATACCTAGAAAAATAAATGATACATATAAATTATATATAACATTGTTTTATATATCATTTTGTAAAGTGAGGGTGTATTATTATTTTTTTACGTAATTATTACATCTGTGCAATTGTGTCCCCCACCTTCAATCATGGACCAGTCCAGCAGTGAAATCAGTAAAGATTTAGTTTTAAAAACAAAATAGTTGATTTATTATTTTTAGTTGTGAATTCATCTTAAGAAAGTTTTACAAGCTGCTTCACATGTTATTATTATTTAGCATTAGGATAAAATGTAGAAAAGGAGAAAGAATGATATAAGAAACAAAACATTCATTTTCTTTTTGGCTTTGTCCCTTTATTAATCCAGGGTGGCCCCAGCGAAATAAACAGCCACAAAACAGCAAAATAATAATTGGTATAATTATAAAGTACAAAAAGTGCATTTTAGAACTTTTGGGCCCCATGGCTGCAATTGCTTAGGACCCCAAAATCACTAAATCCACTCCTGGGGTCACAGGCTGCAAAGTTTGGGAACCCCTATTCTAGCTTGCAGGCAATAATTTCCACCGTCTTCCAGCAGGGGGCGACCGCGAGCTCAGTGCAGGTCTCACTGGCAGTAGTTGTAAATAGCAAAATCCTCATCGTAAACTTTAAGAATTGCTTTGCAGACAAGTGTGTGTTTATTCCACACAGAGATATATTTCAAGTGTTTATTTCTTTGAATTTAGATAATTTTGATGAACTAATGAAACCTCCAAATTCAGTATTTCAGAAAATTTGAATATTACTTAAGACCAATACAAAGAAAGGATGTTCAGAAATCTTGGCCAACTGAGAAGTATGAAGAAGAAAACTATGAGCATGCACAGCACTCAATACTTAGTGTGGGCTCCTTTTGCCTGAATTACTGCAGCAATGTGGCATGGCATGGAGTTGATCAGTCTGTGGTTGCTCTGATAGTGGCCTTCAGCTCTTCTGCATCGTTGGATCTGGCATATCACATCTTCCTGTTCACAGTACCCCATAGATTTTCTATGTGGTTAAGGTCAGGCGAGTTTGGTGGCCAATTAAAAACAGGGATACCATGATCCTTAAACCAGATACTGGTAGCTTTGGAACTGTGTGCAGATGCCAAGTCCTGTTGGAAAATGAAATCTGCATCGCCACAAAGTTGGTCAGCAGCAGGAAGCATGAAGTGCTCTAAAATGTCCTGGTATACAGCTAGGTTGACTTTGGACCCCAGAAAACACAGTGGAGTAACACAGAAGATGACATGGCACCCCAAACCATCCCTGACTATGCAAACTTTACACTGGACCTCAAGCAACAAGGATTGTGTGCCTTTCATCTCTTCCTCCAGACTCTGACCCTGATTCCCAAAGGAAATGCAAAATTGATTTTTATCAAAGAACAGAACTTTGGATCACTCATCAGCAGTCCAGTTTTTAGCTAATGTGTGATGCTTCTGATGCTGTCTTCCAGACGTCTGTGTGTAGTGGTTCTTGAAGCACTGACTCCAGCTGCAGTCCACTCTTTGTGAATCTCCACCACATTCTTGATTGGGTTTTGTTTTTCCAATTTTCTCTAGTGTGCGGTCATCTCTATTGCTTGTACACTTTTTTCAACAAATCTTTTCCTTCTTTCCGGCTCTCTTTTAATGCGCTTGGACCCAGAGGTCTGTGAACAGCCAGCCTCTTTTATAATGACCTCTTGTGTCTTGCCATCTTTGTGCAAGGTGTCAATGGTTGTCTTTTGGACAACTGTCTAATCAACCGTCTTCCCTATGATTGTGTAGCCTACAGAACTAGACTGAGAGACCATTTGAAGGCCTTTGCAGGTGTTTTGAGTTAATTATCTGATTAGAGTGTGGCACCAGGTGTCTTCAATGCTGAATCTTTTCACAATATTCTAATTTTCTAAGATACTGGACTTGGGGTTTGTGGTTCAAAGAAGTAATTACAGTGAATATGCTTTCCTCTGTTTTCGTTCCTTGTCTCCTCTTTCCAATCAAAAATAAAGGCACAATCTAATAAAAATATGTTATTTTTTATAAACTGGTTAAGAAAGAAAAGCGAGAGAAGAAATATATATTTTAAAGCAATTAATACCCAACAGCCATATGTAGGTTATTGAACATTATATTCTTATTAAGACATTTGCTGCCATCTATTGGAATAAACATAGGCCTATAACTATTTACATTTATTTTATTAAATATTTAAATTATTTGTCTAATTATTATGTCTGAAAAGTTATTTAATTATACTTTTAATAATAATAATAATAATAATATTTTAAAAATTCCTGTCTCTTTAGTACATTTCTTAGATCAGAATTGAAATTCTCAAAACTACCTGTTCAACTTCACATCATTGTTTCAATTGTGAACATAAAAAAGTGGTTTCTCATTTTTGTGAACAAGTTGTAAATGCTTAGGTACGTCCTTACAAATGATTATGTACAATAAGTTTTCACATGTCGTCACACCATTAGGGAAATGCCCCCTTGGCGGGCAAAACATTAATATTTCCAGATAACCAATTCACAGGCTGAATAACTTCACTTTTTTTTTGCCAAAAAAACAGATAATTGTTGTGCAATAAGGTTTAGAGTTACTAACCGATGAAGAGACAAACCTGAGCTGTGCTTCTATGAGAAAGAACAGCCAGAAAGGAGAAATGTATGGATTTGTGCTAAATGGTAGCATCATTGACCGATAACAATTCATGATAAAGTTACCTATAACTGTCAGTGCGTTTGTGTGGTTTTTATATAGTTTCTATTTTAATTGGCTATTTGTCTATTCTAATCGGCTATAGCAGTGTTGGGCAAGCTACTTGAAAAATGTATTGAGCTAAGCTATTATCTACTCTACTTAAATGTAGCTTAACTACACAAAAAGCAACTCTTTAAGCAAATGTAGCAAGCTAAGCTAAATGCTACTTGGTAAAATGAGCTTAGCTACATCTAAGCTATTTTTGCAATTTTCATTTTTAAATCGAAGCAACTTAAATCCAAGTCAATCATATCTTAGTGATCAATAAAATTGTCAGTGAAACATATGAGGCGTAGTTGTTTAGATCAATTATTTACTACTTGTAGCGACGCTACTGCCCAACACTGGGCTATAGTTTCTATTCTGTTCTATTCAAACAGCATCAATTAATCTTATGAATGACAGATACAAGATCTGCACAGTGACTAGAGGGATTTTGAGCCATTTTCCTTGCAAAATAGTGGCCTGGTATCTATGGCTACATTCACACTGCAGGCAAATGTGGCCCGAATCTGATCTTTTTGCCCATATGTGACTCAGGTCTTGACAGTGTGAACAGCCCAAACCGCATGGAATCTGATCTATTTCATTCAGATTTGTGCCACTTTCATATGTAGTCTTAAATCAGACACAGATCCGATGTTTTGTAAACGGTTCAGTGTAAACGGTTATGTTGGATTTCATGTGACTTTTACATAATCTTCGAGCGACATACGTCATCATTCTGTGCTGCAAACATCATCTACACCTCTGCAGCATAGTAGAATAACACACAGGGCGATTACTTTACCACAGAAAGTTTGTTGTTCTTTTTGAAAAAGGTTTTGAAGGCAAAACTGGTGCTTGTTAACCACTCTGGTTAACGATCAGGGCACAGGATGATCGCGATGCTAAAAAGCGTCGGGGGTGTTGCGGAAAGGGGATCCGTGCACACAGGAGGGGGCACTTTCATTTTAAGGACGAACATTATCTCCGAGCGAATAAAGGGCAGGAGCTCAAGCACACAAACCCCCCATCTGCACGTGTCTGTTGTTTATAACGAAGTAAAATAAAATAACTGCAAACGGAGATAAACCAACTCCGCCTTCACAGTTCAGTCTGCGACTGCTCATTAGCCCTTGATGAGTTCACTAGAACGGTGGTCAGACAGACGCGCGCCGCGGTTGTCATAAATCACAAATGATCAGTGTTTTCAATCACAAGGGACTTATTTTAGGTTTCAAATGCCGAAATACACATTAGTAGTAGCAGAACAACCCTTTACAGTTCATGTAATACACCACGGTTGTCTGTAAAAAGGGCAATAATCATATTAAGCATAATCTGACAACGTGCTTCATACAGTAGACACATTGTGTGCATAATTAGACATTTTGTGTTGTCCGTAACTATACTTCTGCACATACGGGTCAGTTTACGACCATGATCTGTTCACACTGCAAATCTGATATTGGCCACATTTATAACAACAGTGTGAACAGCTAGGCAAAAAAATCAGATCTGAGAAAAAATCAGATTTGAGCACTAAGCCTCGCAGTGTGAACGTAGCCTATGTGATGCTGGTGGAGGTAAACATTTCTTGACTCGCAGCATAGTTTCTCTCAGCCTGGGTCAGCTTTCAGCTGATGTATAGAGGATAATCTGGGGATGAAACAATCATAATAACTTGCCAACCCCAAGAAAGCTTGTGTGTGGGTCTTTATAGTTGGTCTTGAAGCCGTTTGGATGGCTGTCACCTTTTTTTTCCTTTGGCTGGACAAGGCTAGGTGATATTTTCGGGGGTTGGCAGTCAGTCCAGCCTGGCGGAATTCTGACAGCACCCTCCGAAGTCTCTTTTGATGTCCCTTCCAAGCCTCTAAATGGATGACCACATTGTCAAGGTAGGCTACTGCGTACATTTGATGGGGTCTCAGCATGATGTCAGTTTATCTCTGGAAGGTAGCTGGAGCCCCATTGAGGCCGAACAGAATGGTCCGGTACTGCCATTGCCCATTGAGGGTAGAGAAAGCAGTCTTGGGTCTTGCAGTTTCTGAGAGTGGGACTTGATGGGAGTTTGATGTGGCCAGGGGTTTGCCAGAACACATTCTGGAACTGACCAACCTCAGGTGTCTCAGTCTTCTGGGTGGCAGACAGCTCTGGGCTGGTGTCCACCACCATGGGTTCGGGGAGTGTAAGGGCGGTCAACTGGTCCTGGTTGCCTATCCACCTTTTAACAGGTTCATGTGGTAAATCTGGAGTGTTCGTCTGCTTCAGGGTTGCCTCACTCAGTAGTTTACAGGTACAACTCTCCAACCAACGAAGCAAGGGTCTTGCCATGTCACTAGAAACTTGCAAGCTGAGTTGGGGACCAGGACCATCGCCTTGTCTCCCAGCTGGAACACCCGTGGTTAGGCTGCTTGCCTCATTGTTTAGACTGTTGGGCCTTAACCAGGTGCTCCTGGACTAATGGCATGACCCGGTCGATCCTTTCCCTCATCTCCCACATGTTCAATCATCATTCGATGGGCTGATGGCTGCTGCTCCCAGGCTTCCTTGGCCACGTTAAGGAGACCTCACGGTCGGTGTCCAAACAAGGATAAAAAGGGTAAATTCTATCGAGGCTTGGGGAACTTACCTTATCCTGAACATATGGTAGGAGTAAGTCCTAATTCTTCTTGTCCTCAATGACACTCTTCAAAGTATTTGTTTCAGGGTTTGATTAAAACCTCTTGACCATCAGTCTGGGGGTGATAGACGGAGGTGCTGATCTGTTTGGTCTTCAGCAGCCTTGTGACGGTCGTAATATTTTATTACACTGTCCACTAGATGGAGGTGTTCCGTGATCTGGTGTTCCTCTGGAGTGTTTAACAGGTGCGCTGTTTTGGTCGTGATCACGTTTGGACCAGGTGTGGAGTGTTACCTGTGATGTGCGTTTGGATAAAGATCAGGAGAACAGGAATGCATGCTTTCATCCTTCCCTCTTCAGTTTTGGAGTTTTTTTTTTTGTTTTGTTTTTTTATATTTATGTATCATTTCACTTAATTTTTTTATTAATTTTTTTTTTTATTGTGTTTTTGACAAGTACAATGTATTACTGGTATACAATGACAAAGGTATTTTCGTTTTTTTTTTTTTTTTTTAACCACACACTAATTACAGACAGAAACAAATTAACAATTAAAAAAAAATAAAAATGAATAAAAAATGAATAAATAAAATAAAAAAGGAAAATGAATAAAAAATTAATTAATTAATTAAAAAACAAAAACTGTGGGGGTGGGGGATTGGGGGAGGGAGGGGGGGGGGGTTTCATGATTGAAGGAGTACATTAGTCTCAATATGAATTATTAAAGGGTTCCATGTTCTGAAAAATGTTTTGGTTGATCCTCTGAGAAAATATTTAATTTTTTCTGTTTTCAAAAATAGCATTACATCACTAAGCCAAAGTGATAGTTTAGATGGCATTGGTGATTTCCATTCTAAAAGAATTCTTCTTCTGACTATTAACGTTACAAAGGCAAAGGCATTTGCTATTTCTTTGGCTATATGCATGTCTTCATTTGGTACTCCAAACAGAGCCATTACCGGATTGGGTTGAATTCTTAAATTGAAGGCTGAGTTTAAAATCTCAAATATTGAAGACCAAGATTGTCTCAGTTTATCACATGACCAGAACATACAGTATGGGTGAGGTCTGCCTTGCATGAGTTGCAACGATCGCATGTTTCATCTATATTGGGGTATATTTTAGCCAGTTTAGATTTGCTATAGTGAATACGGTAAAGAATTTTCATCTGAATCAGATTAAGACGCGCACATGATGAAGTTTTGTTTATAATTTCAACTGCTTTATCCCAAGTTTCTTCTGAAATATTAATTCCTAGTTCTTCTATCCATTCCATTTTAATCGTCTCTAGCGTTATGTTACGGAATGTCATAATTAAGTTGTACATTTTGGAAATGAGGCCCTTGGGGTGTACAGGGGTCTTTAAAATCAAGTCCAGTCCAGATTCAGCAGGCATTTGAGGGAATACAGAGCACTGGGTCTGGATAAAGTGACGAACCTGAAGGTATCGAAAAAAAGTCTGATTTTTGAAGATTACATTTTTTTATCATGTCAGCGAAATTGGCAAAAATATTATCAATGAAGAAATCTCTACATGTAAGTATGCCAAGGTCTTGCCATCTCTTAAAAGTGGCATCTAACTTGGCTGCTGGAAAAAGATGATTATTACATATGGGGGTTTCTAAAGAGAAGTCTGTATATTGGAATGCTTGTCTAAATTGATTATATATTTTGAGGGTTGAAATTACCACAGGACTTGAGGAATATTGTGATGGTGAGAAAGGTGACTTTATTGTAATCAGTGCTGGTAGTGAAGTTGATTTGCAAGACTTAGCCTCCGCTTCACACCATGCTGTATGTGGGGACTGTAACCAATAAATTATTTTCTGTAAATTTGCTGCCCAATAGTAATTTAACAGATTTGGAAGAGCTAGTCCTCCATCTTCTTTGGGTCTTTCGAGAAAGTCTCTGCGTATTCTTGGCTTTTTGGCTTTAGACTAAGTTTTTCTCTAAACAGTTCTGGTGTTGGGGTATCGGCATACTGGCGGTCAATTTTCTGTATAGATTCAATAAGTTTATCCTGTGTTTGTTTCCTCTCCTTATTACGCGAGGTTGAATATGATATTATTTCTCCCCTTATTACCGCCTTAAATGTTTCCCATAATAGTGATGGTGATATAGAGTCTGTTTTATTTTCTAATAAAAAATTGTCAATTGCACGACCTATGAATTTGCAAAAGTTTGAGTCTGAGAGTAAGGATGTGTTTAGCTTCCATACTGGTCTTGTCGTATCATTATATGAAAAACAAATATCAAAAATTACAGGGGCGTGATCAGATTCAATAATAGTTGAGTATTCTATGTTTTTTATTGCCGGAATAAGTCTTTTATCAGCAAAAAAATAATCTTTCCGCGAGTAGGTCTGGTGAACATGTGAAAAACATGAGAATACTTTTTTATCAGGAAATAAAAACCTCCATGGATCTATGCAGCCAATTTGACTCATATGTCCGGCAAATACTTGAGACATTTTTAAAAGAGGTACTGTTTTAGGGTTGGAACGGTCCATAGTTGTATCCATTACACAATTCAGATCTCCACCAAGTATTAGATGGTAAGAGTTTAAATCTGGTAACAAGGAAAAAAGTTTTTCACAAAGTTAACATCATCCCAGTTGTGTGCGTAAACACTGACCAAGACAACTGGTACCTCAAAAAGGTGCCCAGATACAATAATATACCGTCCTTGGGGGTCTGAAATAGTTTCAGATGCAATGAATTGTATTCTTTTATGAATTATAATTGCAGCTCCCCTCGTTCTATGATTGAAGCTGGAATGATAAATCTGACCAACCCAATTTTTTCTAAGTCGGTTATGATCTTCAATACGCAAGTGAGTTTCCTGTAGAAAGGCTATTTCTGTTTTTAATCTCTTAATATGTGTAAATATGCGAGTTCTTTTCACTGGTCCGTTTAACCCTCTAACATTCCAGCTAACAAAGCGTACTGCTGATCTTTTTGTATTTTCCTTATTGTCTGTGTCTGCCATTTTTATTCAATAACTATGTACCCAAATTTTGTATATTGGGAGTGGGTTGAGGGGGAGAGGGGACGCAGGGCAGGGGAAAAAGGGGGGAGAAAAAAATAAAAATAAATAAAAATAAATAATAATAAAAATAAGGAAGTGGCATGGTTGAACTTTGGTAAACAACCAAAACTATAATACATTCTAGATTTGCCCTTTGAACGATGACAAACCGCAGCTCACTAACTTCTCTCCGCTCCCAATATTCCAAGTCCATGTGCTTTTATTCTCCTCAGAGCTCCCAAAGTAATCTAAGTTAGGCATAAAGTGCTCAATCAAACTTACAGGTAAATGTGTTTGCAGATCGTAAGTACTGTTAATAGATACAGTGTGCGGAATTGTTCTTCACGAATATATATAAACACTGCAAACACTATAAACACTATAAACAACTACAGTTCAGTAAAAAAAAAAAAAAGTAAAAAAGTGTATTATGTAACATACAAGTTTCGCGTATGAAAGTCAACGTGTCCCTTTTTCAGTAGTTCACAATATTTGTGAAGTCAAGAGTTAACATGTGTCGCAATCCGATGATCAAAAAATTGCTGCGCCTTCTCTGGTGTATCGAAAAGAAATGTCTGTTCCTCATAATGAACTCGTAGCCGTGCAGGATGCAGTAACTGGAATCGTTCCTTTTTTTGATAGAGCAGTTGTTTGACGTCTTTGAACATGGCACGTTTTCTGGCGAGATCGGCGGAGATG
Source organism: Danio kyathit (assembly GCA_903798195.1). Lineage (NCBI taxonomy): Eukaryota > Metazoa > Chordata > Actinopteri > Cypriniformes > Danionidae > Danio > Danio kyathit. Next base: position 18,376,812 of record LR812540.1, read on the forward strand.
TCTGGATAAATCCTCAAAATCGAGCCCTTGTAGTTTGCCTCATTTTGCCTGGCCCATCTTAGTGCTTTTTCTTTCTCTTGAAATCTGTCAAAACACACGACCAATGGTCGAGGAGGTCGGCCATCCTGTGGTTTTGGACCGAGCGATCGGTGTGCTCGTTCCAATTCTGGAGGTTTTTCGAAGACTTCTTCACCCATGATTTCCATTAACATCTCGGACACAAATTTGACAGTCGGCTGACCCTTTTCGCTGTTCTCCGGGACATTTAAGATCCTGAGATTTGCTCTCCGTCACCGGTTTTCCAAGTCGTCCACTCGATCGAATAGCGTCGCGTTTTGCTCTTTCAGGGTTTTAATAGTTTTTTCGGCCGTAGCCAGCGCTGAAAAGTTATCGCTCGCGAGTGTCTCTGTGACACATAGGCGGGACTGAAAACTCGCCATTGTTTCCGTTAAAGCATTGACCGATGTCTGAAGAGGCACTATAGATTCTTGAATCAGAGCTGAGATGTCTTCTTTTATCGAGGTTCGTTGCTTTGTTAGTTCTGCTACGAGTTGGTTCATTGATACACCGTCATCGTCTGCATGGGGTTCTTCAGATTTGGCGGCGTTAGCCATCGTGGCTAATTTGCTAGCTACAGTGGTTCTCGTAGCTGGCGGGGCATTTACAGCTGATTTGTTCTTGCTCATCATGTGGTCTCGACACGATTATATTAAGCACTGTTTTAACACTTATTAAAGCGTTTTAGAGTATTTAAATGGCACTATTTAGACTTGTATTATCAGGAATAATCGGGAGCTCTGTTGATGGACGTCTTCTTCTCACATTGCCAAACCGGAACCATTTCACTTAATTTTTTATTAAAATATATTTAAGTTGATTTGATTTTCTGGTTTGGACTTTATTTGTTTTGGTACTTCATTCTTGACCTAGGAGGTTGTAACAAGCCGGCAGAGGTCAGCCATTAGCCAGGACATAATTGGAGTACCCTGATCGGTCAGGATCTCAGAAGATATGCCTACCCGGCTGGAGAGCAGGAAAAGCTCATTGGCAATGGCTTTGGAGGTGGCCTTCCTAAGGGGGACTGCTTCCAGGTACAAGGTGGTGTAGTCCACAATTACCAGGATGTGTTCATGCCCTCAGCCTGACTTTTGGCAATGGCCCCATGATGTCCATCCCACTCAATAGTCAGTCTGATGATTGGCAGTGAAACGAGTGGACTGGGGTAGTTAGCTGGCAGTTTAGGCAAGCCTGGCAGAACCTCTTCACCTCAGCCTCTAGGCCAGGCCAGTAAAAACAGTCTTTTGGTTCGCTTGATGGTATACAGTGACCTGCCAGCGTGTAGGAGTGAGCCAACTACAGGATCGTCTCCATTTTCGCCTTTGAAAATACCAGCAGCTGTTTTTCCTTCCCCCTCCGCTGGGCAACACAGTAAATTGGAGAGGATGAGGACTAGGATGAACATGTTGATGAATGGACTTGTCCCCAGCAGTGTTTTAGACCGTAGTCTTCTTTTCTGCTCCTTACCAAAAGAGCCATGTACTGACATGTGGGGAAGAAAAAGTCTTGATCTCCCATTCTGCAAAAGGGGCACATCAAAAAGACCAGTATCTTTTAACAGCACAATGCGTGTCACTTATTCATCAATACACGGAGTTAATATCTTGTTGACCATGCCAAATGTTCCATCGTTCAACACCACTGCAGTGCAGTTTGACCTGATTGGTCTAAGCTAATATGTGGAGTGATTGACAGAATGATTCACAATTAGTCTACAGTACATGTTGAATTCCACACAGGCAGCTGGCAGGCATACTTTGAACAACTTGCCTTACAGCAACTTCCTAATCAAGAATGAGGAAACTACAAAACTACCACAGAGTTAAGTAAACAGACATAACATATGGTGTGCAGATGCTTTCTGTTTAAGCCACATCTCTACAAGTGAGTGTGCTCTCACTAATAGCATCTGGGCTGGCTAATGTCGGAGGAGTTTTACTCATAATAAACTCATAATTTACTCCTGGCATTTTTAACAAGTTGTCCATTTCCATTTTCAAAGATAAACTCCACCCTAAAGGCATTCCATGTGACCAGAGGTGAAAAAAAAGTCATTTCGATGAGGGAGAGAAGGCTACAGTATGTGATTAAAAAAAGCAAATGAGGCGTCACAGTGGCGCAGTGGGTAGCACGATCACCTCACAGCAAGAAGGTTGCTGGTTTGAGCCCCGGCTTGGTCAGTTGGCGTTTCTGTGTGGAGTTTGCATGTTCTCCCCGTCGCATGGGTTTTCTACAGGTGCTCCGGTTTCCCCACAGTCCAAAGACATGTGCTATAGGGGAATTGAATAAGCTAAATTGTCCATAGTGTATGAGGGGGGAATGAGTGAATGGGTGTTTCCCAAACTGTTTCCCAATGAGGGTTGTGATTAACCCCAGATTAATAAAGGGACTAAACCGAAAAGAAAATGACTGAATAAATGAATGAATGAACAAATGCAATTTAAAATTTCCTTCATATCCCAACAATTTTGAAGCCCACTGAACAGCGACATAACACTGTGGTTTTCCCCACAGTTTTTACAGTGTCTCAGTATTAACGCATATAATCAGGTACACAAGACTGTATTTTTATAGCAGTTTTAACTTTACGTTTTGAGCTACGTAAATTCATAACTGCTAGATACACAGCTGCATAGTGTACATATGCAACTGTAAGGGTAACACTTTACAATAACAGTACATGAATAATGATGCATTAATATGTCAACGACACATTACTTTATTATGAATTAATGATGAGTTAATGTATGCACTAATCATGAACTAACTTGAACTACAACAAGAGTCACATGAGTTCATGTGTGAATTACGGCTACCTTAATTACTTGTTAGTACATGATTGTTTGTTAATTAATGTATTAATTACCAGATTAGTTTATGCTTAATTTAACCATCATGAACTCATGATATGTTCATATATAATTATGTTGTGACTTTACTTGAAGGGGCACATCATCATTAACCCATTCTTAACTACTCATGAACTTCTTATGCACGTCCAACTAGTCAGTTTACACTGAATAACAATAGAAAAGTGGTCTGTCAACATCAGCATGAACAGGAGTTCATGAGTAGTTAAGGATGAGTTAATGATGATGTGCCCCAAGTAAAGTCATGACATAATCATACATTAACAGCTCATGAGTTCATGTTGGTTACGTTTAGCTTAAAGTTAAATGTTAATTAATACATTAATTAACAACATGTACTAACAAGTAATTAAGGTAGCCGTTATTCACACATGAACTCATGTGACTCATGTTGTAGTTCAAGTTAGTTCATGATTAGTGCGCACTTTAACTCATCATTAACACATAATAAAGTAATGTTTAGTTTGCACATTAATACATCATTATTCATGTACTGTTAGTGTTACCACTGTAAGAGAATATTAAAATTCAATCACACAACAGGAGTCGTGGAGGCATAGCTGAATAACGAAAGTCAAACAAAACAATAACAAAAGTCAAGGAAATGACATACTGTGGGCCTAAAAAACAATGATTTCCTCATTCTAATGTAAATCCTATGAGTGTGAAAGACAACTGAAAGACAAACAAGCCAAACAGGAACAAAACAGAGTCTGACACCATTTGATTGCCAACAATGTTTCCTAGAGAGAATCCTAGTGAAGGATACATTTTCTCTTACGTTTATCAAAGTTTGTATTTTGCTTTGTATATGTGACTCTTATTTTGAAAGTGGGACACATTTTAAGAAAGTAAAAAGCAGTTCTGTGAAAACAGAAATCACAGACAACGTTGTGTAAAGTTTTAAATATGGATATTTTTCTTGCGAAAGCACATGGATTCGTTACAGGGCACTTTCATTCACTACTTACTATGTGAAGCATATATGAACCATTTTTAAATCCCTCCAGCATTTAATTATTGTTCGAGAAGGCACATACAGTATTTGGAACATTCATTCATTCATTTTCTATTCGACTTAGTCTCTTTATCAATCTGGGGTCGCCAGAATGAACCGCCAACTTATCCAGCACGTTTTACACATCGGATGCCCTTCCAGCTGCAACCCAGTACTGGGAAATATTTGGAACATATGTGTGTTATAAAAAATGTTGTCCCTAGAAGATGACCCTCTCTACTTTATACCAGTATACATACAAAGTCAAAATATTTAAGACTATACAAGAGTAAAAAATAAATTGTGTGTATGTTTAAATAAGTATAGCATACAGATCATGCTGATAAAACTTTTTTTTAATTGTCCTCTTTTAAAACTCTGGGCATTCATTGCAACTAAGTTAATTAACAATTGTCATTATATTATAAGTAGACTATTTCAGTGTTCCACTGTTTCTTTGCAGATATTTTGAGTTTAGGTCATAAATGATTGCAATGTTTCTGAACAGTACACGATCACTAGCGACCTAATCCATACAGATCACTAGAGAACTTCAAATCTGCCACCAAAGAAACTACAAATCCTGTCATGCACCACACACAAAAAATATTGAAAATTTGTACATTTTGCATTGTTGGATTGCTTTTGAAATATTTGATGAAAGGGAAATGTAATGTTTTTTTTTTTGATTGCATTATAACACAATTAAAATAAGGCAAAATTCGAATAACAACTTTCATCTACATTTATAGAACAGAGCACAAATAATAATCCAATCAATAAAATAATTATACAAAATAAATACACTTAAACCATAGAATAGACAAAGAAAGAAAGAAGAAAAAGAAACATTTACACCGGGTCTTCTGTTAATTTAAAAGTGTTCAATAACCTAAACAGTCTTCTTGCACACTTTGACTGTAGCAACTTTAAAGATTTACAGTACTGTTTAACCAAAATTCCTTTTGGAAAACTAAAAACAGTGGTTTTGTTTTAAGGCACTTGCATTTATGAATATAAAACTTCTCCAAAATTAGAATATTGTTCAATACAAATTGAATATTAACATCTTTCTCTAAAAAAACAAAGAAAATATCATTTTTAGAAAATTGGGAGGACAACTTGAGAGAAACTTTTAACCACTCGAATGAATCAGACCAAAAAGTTCTGCTATATAAACATTCAAAAAATAAATGTGCAGTCGTTTCAATGTCAACCTCACAGAATATACAATTGTTGTGATCAAAATTAAATCTATGCCTAAGAAATTCTGAAGATGGGTAAATATCATTAAACATTTTAAAAATGTACTTCTTTAGCTTAGGGAGGTATGGGGAAGGAAAGAAACATTAATCTTAACTCGGTAATAGATCTCTTGGAAAAAAGAGAAGACACATTATTTCTAGAGGACACATTATTTCTACTAGCTTGTATTGGAAATTTATCTTGGGTTAATATTGATCTTATTATTTGAGTGCAATGTAATGTAAATGCAGTTTAATATTTTTTTGCAAAAATAAAGGACAAACTATGTTTGCGGTAAACATTATGTTATAGTAAGATATACTTAAAATAAATGAGATCTATGTTGTGTTACTTTTGACCCACCCGTATGTTACTTTCGTCCCTGCTGACAGGGTCAAAACAATGAGCAACTTTTGTTTAAAGTGATGTTATATTGGAGTTGTTCTACATTGCTACAAAATAGCACCTGATTTTGATAGACCACTGTTGTGAGTTAGTAACCACAGCAAAATATATATTTCTGCTAAAACATCTTTTAAAATTTGGTTTTTATGAAAAATGTTACTTTTGTCTCCCATAAGTAAAAAAAAAAAATTCTACAGAATGAGCTACTGTAGTGTAAATAATTTATGTAATTGAAGTGCCGATTAATTAAATGAATGTAGGCTAATTTAAATGAAGCATAACGAATTGTGTGATTTCATATATTGTTTATGATAAAAAAGCTAAATCTCCACCAGAATGTCTGTGCATCGTTTCTGTTTACTAAGATTAATAAATGCTAAACAAGTTCATTGGTTCATTTCAGCTTAGTCCCTTTATTAATCCGGGGTCACCACAGCAGAATGAACCGCCAACTTATCCAGCACGTTTTACGCAGCGGACGCCCTTCCAGCTGCAACCCATCTCTGGGAAACATCCAAACACGCTCATTCACACTCATACACTATGGACAATTTAGCACGTTTATTTTTATTCAACCCTTTTAATCTGTTTATCTTTTGTGGGAAACATTTCCAAGTGTTTACGCTTAGAGTGTATTAAAATAGAAGCTTTATTTAATCAATTACAAGATGATTTCAAAATACATATTTTTTTTTTAGTTGAATAAAAGATCAAAATTTCTTTAAAATCTCTCATCTCGTTCTCGTGCATATGTGTCGTCACACCCCTATCATAGCAGAAACAACCACACCTCCTCACTCAAACTATAAAAAAGGGTCCTCAGCTCTCCAAAACTATTACGCAGCTGTCTGAGGTGTCCAACAAGGCGCAAAGGCAACAGAAACCATGAGACAGATTACTCAGTCTTTCTCCCGCCCGTTCACTTCACAGTCTCTGACTGGTGGGTACTCGAAGCGCATCGCCGTCGGTCGCGCTCCGAGCGTTCACGCAGGTGCTGGAGGCAGCGATGACTTCGGCATGGTTGTCAACGAGAGGACCACTATGCAAAACCTCAACGACCGTCTGGGCAGTTACCTGGAGCAGGTGTGCTCCCTGGAGAAAGCCTACTGGCAGCTGGAGCGCCAGATCCGGGAGTGGTACGACAAGAGGATCCCAGTTTCCAGAGACGACAGCCACTATTATGTCACCATTGAAGATCTGCTCAATAAAGTTAGTGATTATATATTTACAGATCGCTTGTATCATGTGATCTGTATTTACATATCACACACATTTTACTAAATAAAACAGTTGCATTCTCTTTTAACCCAATAGAAACCAAAACCAAAAATTGAGCAAATAACAATTGTTTATCTTTATAGCCGCTACATGCCTATATTAATGACTTTATTGTTTCCCCGTTATTTTAAAGGTGCGCTTTAAAGAAAATCTGGGTAAGGCATAGTTGAAAAGTAAGTGTTCAGTTTACGGAAATGGCCATACATTAGCTTCTGACACTTTCCTCGTTCTTATGTAAATTAGGCGAGTGTAAATCCTGGCCAAAACATTCCATACTGTGAGCCTCAAACATCGTTTCCTCGTACTGGTTTAAATTCCACACAGCCCTATCAGACTGTTATGTTGTACATGTGGGGCTATAGAGAAAGGGAATGTGTCTTTGCAGCGCAATGCATTCTGGGTATTTAACAGAATGGGACGATGGAGCCTGATTAATCTCTATTATTTTATTGTACCATACACTCATCAGCAATACACTTTAAGCAGTTGCACTACAAGTAATGAAGAAAAACAGATCAGAGTGGGTCATGTGAGCGATTGCAAAATGTTTGGTTTATCACAATAAGTTGTATCTGAGTGTAAATTCTTCACCTGTTTGTCTTCAGATCTCCGTTGCCAGCCAGGACAATGCCAGAATCATCCTTCAGATTGACAACGCCAAACTGGCAGCTGAGGACTTCAGAGTCAAGTTAGTACAGCAAACATCAACCCTTATATTCGCTCATTTAAAACCTCTTTCCATAAACTTGGCATTGATTTCAATTGCATATCCCATTTTTAAAATCTTTCTAAAGGAATTCTCTTTTAGCAGCTCCTATAGATTCCCATGCTAACCGTTGATGTTCCTGTGCTCTTCAGGTATGAGAATGAAATGGCTCAGCGTATGTCAGTGGAGGCCGAAATCGCTGACCTGAGGAAGGTGCTGGACGATCTCACCATGACCCGCTCTGATCTTGAGATGCAGATTGAGGGTCTGAAGGAGGAACTTGTGTACCTGAAGAAGAATCATGCAGAGGTAAGATCAAACAATGTTTTATGGCCCTCCAGGCTGGGCAAACCCAGTGGAATTCACTTAGTAATTCACCAGACCAGTAATCTTCTCCAATCAAGTGTGATTTTAGGCACTATTAGTGACACTAATTAATCATGACCTAAAGTCCTGGAGTTCTTGGTATCAGAGAACTCCAAGTTGGCAGGTATCATCAAGTATGTATGTGAAGTTACATCTATATTACAAAGACATGCAACAACAATCTAAAACAAAATAATACAACTCGCCATAATAGAGAGAGATGTTGGTTTCTCACTCATGCTGTAAGAATCTTAAGAAAGACTGGTGCCAATCTTGCCACATTATAAATACGTTGCTAAACAATGCAATCAGATACCAATTGCGATGCAGGTGTTTTTTACCTATAGTTCATACCCTCATAGAAAACAAAATGTTAGAATTCAAGAATTCAAGTAGTGGTTCGTCCAGACTGCAATGTGCACAGATATGGATATTGGTCAGAGGTGTAAAGAGTACCTGAAAACCATACTTGAGTAAAAGTACAGATACCTTACTGTAGAAATTACTCCATTACAAGTTACAAGTCACCAATTCAAATAAGACTTGAGTAAAAGTATTAAAGTATCCGATTTTAAAAGAACTTAAGTATTTTACTCATACTGAATGTAATAAAACACAAACTCACAGCTAAATGCACTTGATGCAAAATGTATAATTTTAGTGATACATTTATTCACATTGCACAAAAAAAAGCTAAAATATAGTCATGTCGCAGTGGTTTTTGCCATATCAGTAACTGTATTAATTTTTGGTAACATTATACTTACAATACCATTGTAAAGTCAGACATAATTTGACTAAATTCACATTAAATAGACTCTTACCTCAATGTGTTTTTTTTAAATTTAAAGATAAACTCTTAAAAGCACTTATTTTCGTGGTTCGTGGCAAACAAAGTAGACACTGCATTCTGTAAGAGCCATTCTGTATATCGGCAAATTAAAACATTTCTTTCAGACAAGGCCATGGATGATCATCAGTGCTGTCACTGCTTGATGTGCCGGCTTCAGCTTCATCACTGGCTGCAGCCATGTCGCTAATTAAACACCTGGTATTAGGCAAGCTGCTAATTCACATTTATGTGATTTAGCCCATAAATAGCATACAGTACATTCAGCACCCTGCAGATGGCGATATCGCCTCATCCGCCCAACAAATTAGCCGTGGTTGATAAAGATGCCGACTTGTTGCGCATAATCACAATGTAATGAGTAACGGTAAGCATCCATTCAAATGTAGTGGAGTAAAGAGTACATATATTCAATCAAAAATGTAGTCAAGTAGAGAGTAAAAGTTGCTTATATTTTTGATACTCAGTACAAGTACAAAGTAGCCAAAAAAATACTTAAGTAAAGTAACGAAGTCCATTTACTCAAGTACTTTACACCACTGATATTGGTCCTTAAATGGCTACAATATCGTGGGATCACATATACAGTAGAGTAATTTATTGTTCTTTGCTGCATAGCAGCAATGAACTAGACCACGATTGTGGTGGTTGTGGACCCCTGCTTGGTAGGAACATCAAAGTTTAAGGTGCGAGATAAAAAAAAATCCAATCAGTCATTCCAAAAGGATTCTGTGCAACTGGGAATTTCAGATGACAGCTAAAAAGTTCCTCACAGAGATTTCGCTCATTTTCAAGTAAAATCAAGTGGAGCAACCTTCCAATTGGCCAATTTTATTTTGACGACAATGTTTTCAGAACATATTATTCTCCATAAGCTACCATCACATAAGCTAACAGATATATTGTTGTTCTGTAGGAACTCGCAGCCATTCACGCTCAAATGACTTCCAGCAGTGTAAATGTAGAGGTTGACGCCGCACCTCAGCAAGACCTGGCCCGCGTCATGGAGGAGATCCGACAGCAGTATGAAGGCATCACTGAGAAAAACAAGCGTGAAATGGAGGCCTGGTACAAGGGCAAAGTAAGTATTTCTATGGCTAAACCATACAAAGTCACCTAAATGCTAATCTCAAACTCTTTCTCCACAGTTCGACGAACTGAACAAGCAAGTATCCACCAAACAAGAAGACCTCTCAATGTCACGTAATGAAATCAATGAACTCAGAAGAACATTGCAGGCTCTGGAGATCGAACTACAGTCACAGCTTAGCCTGGTAAACATCCTTAGCATTATATTAATAATAATAAAACATTTCTTCTACAGCTAGCTTTATTTAATATAATATGCATAATTAATATGCAGTGCTCACATTTCTAGTAACTTTGATTGAAAAACACATTTTCTCACAATTTCTTATTTGTCTCTGAACAGAAATCGGCTCTGGAAGGCACACTGGGAGAGACAGAGTCACAGTACAGCATTCAGCCCAGCCAATTGCAGGCCGTCATTAATGGTCTGGAGCTGCAGCTCACTCAGATGCGCATGGACATCGAAAGACAGGGCAGCGAATACAAACTGCTGCTGGACATCAAGACCAGACTAGAGATGGAGATCGCAGAGTACAGGAGACTTCTGGATGGAAAGGATATTCAGTAAGATCATTTTTAAAAAAAAAAAACATAAATAAAACAAATTAAGATGAAAGCAGGAAACTGAAAAATGAACGTAGTAGAGATTGTAGCTCCTGCCCCAAAGCAATAGTATTTTTGAATACTACAAATACTATGAATATTTAAATGTTATATACCAAAATAATTGCAATTTATTTATTTATTTGTTTTAACAGCTAATCCTGTGGTGACCAAACAGGTTCGCACAGTAATTGAAGAAGTGGTTGATGGTAAAGTGGTCAGCGTCACAGTCGTGACCAAAAAATGGTGCTAATGTGATCCATAAAGTCAGCATGAACTTTCAGCCCAAAAACAGCTGATTAAATTATCATTGTTTTTCACATGCTAAGACGAATAAAAATACGCTGCAAAATCAAATGTGTTTGTTCTTTCATTCTTGCGAGTCAATATTTTCCACTAACAATACTGAAATTGAGTTTGAACTGTATAATAGTTGATTTGACGTGCTTCATGAGTGCCAAAATACACAAAGCTTATTGAAAAACTATTTAAAAATTAACCCCAGAAAGAAACAAAACAGTGAGTCAAAGACAAACCCGCTCTTTCACAGTCACACCAACAAACTTAAATATACAAACATAATTTCTTCCATTTTGACGACGTATTAAAAATAACACAAATATCCAGTTATCTTTTCAGAACACTTTTAATATATAACATTGTATTTACAAATATTTCACATATGACACTATGTAGTTAAGAGCCCCCCATAGGTGTCCATATTTGACAAAATGTTCAACATAAATAATTCAACAGCATATTTTTTTCCCCATCACACAATTACAGTATAAATTCTACAGTAGCACAGCTGACTACCACAGTCAGTTGCAAAGTGCTGTCCTTTTTTTTCATTCGTTTTTTTTCTCGTCGAATACAAAAATACCACCACTTCCGACGCAACGTCGGCAGTAAATGTCTAGCTGCTGCGCTAAAACGACGTACACTGAAGCAAAATCGGCTCACATTCAAAACGGTGGGCAGGATTGGTCCTTGACGCCAAATCGTTTGCGCAATGGCACCACAAAAACATTGTACAGGGGGGAAATGTTTGTAAAAATAACACCTAAGGTCACACTAAAACCATTTCGCTCCATAATTCATACCTAAAAAAAAACGTTTTAAATTTATTGATCGTTAGTAATTGTTAAACTTGGCTCTTTCAGTGAATAGAACGTTAAATCGGCCTATGAGTTCATTAATGCCATTGTTTCTACAGCCACAGCAAGTACTAAATGAACTTCGACCACCTAACGATATTGCCGTTACTGGTTAATAGCTATTAGCTATCGGTTAATAGTTAACCGATAACTAGTTAAGAGGTGATATGGATAAGCATAACCAATGATTAGCAGACTTTTAGTAGAGCAGATAGTTCTACTCAGCGAAGAATGCAAAATTATTCGTATTAAGGGGGAACAACTTAAATCGAAAAATTTGATCATAATCTCTTGGAGGAAAATTTGTATTTTAATTAACTTAAAGCTAACCAGAGAGGATGCTAAGCTAATTCGTACATTAAATTTGTACCTTCGTACCCATCAAATTAAATTCACAGTTTTAATTTAAAAATAAAATGCCTCCGGCAACGTGGATCCGAGAGCAGAACAGCTGCCTGATGCATATTTAACCATACAAATATACGACACGTAGCCTTTCGATAAATAGAGATTAGCCATAGCGATTCACCAATCAGTTTTAGAGGCAAACAGCTGTGAAAGTTGGCAGCGAGAAACATCTTCATCATGGCTCATTTTTAACATAGCTGGTGGCCTTTTTTATTATTTTACTACATTTATAGAGACCGTTTTACCGTCAAAATCATATCAGATAACAAATAACGAAACTAAATTTACGAAAAGGTGAAAGTACCTTACAAAAAAAAAAAAAAAAGCCAGAGTAATGTGTGTTAAAAACTTTATCGTCTGACTGCTTTGTTTAACAATAATAATAAAAAAAAACAACGTTAAAAGTTTAAACGCGTTTGATACGTAAACATTAAAGTGATTACAGTCACAGTCAGGAAAAGGAAAGAGAAATAGGGGGGAGCACCCGTTGCTTTTACGTACGCTGTTAAAACGAAACAAATAAATAACTAATAAAATGTCAAATGCCGTCGTTAGTTGGTTAAATCTGACATGGACTGTGGCTCATTTCAGCTTTTGGCACGAAAGCGAAAAGCAAATTTCGTTCTTCAACCCAAATAATTAACATTATTAACAGTACCTATTAATCAGTAACCTGATACTTAAAAAAAACAACGAAAATTCCCCTTAAGTCATTGTTTGTCGCTGTAAAGTGCAATAGTGCTTTTTCGTCTGTATTCTAGCTTGCAGGCGGTCATTTCCGCTGCCTTCCAGCAGGGGGGGACAGCGAGCTGAGTGCAGGTCTCACTGGCAGTAGTTGTAAATCGCAGAATAGCCTCAGAAACGCTGCGTCTGGTGATCACTCTTCCTTTTCAACCGGAGGCTCAGTCTCGCACGGTTTTACAATCTCCTCATCGTAAACTTTAAGAATGGCTTCGCAGACAAAGCGGTACTGGCTCTGAAGAAAAATAAACATACAATGACAATAAATGTTTGTAAATTCAATTTACAAAATGAATAATGACTTAGTTGTACTGTGTTTTGCACAATTTTAGATTATTTTTTATTAATAAACCATGAAATAACTAGACTTTGTATTAATATTTGTATTATTACATAAAATCTTTGATATTATGAACGTATAAATTGATGACTCGGTATTAATTGAGCGCAATATAAATAAAAAAATATAAAACTAATAATAAAACAACACTATTGTTTGACACAATTCGATTAACTAGTTTCACCATATTGTGTCATATTGTGTCATTGTGTCACCATTTGTGTACATTTTTTTGGCAGATTTCCACAACAAAGTTTGCCAGAATTTTTGCATTGTTGTACTGATATTTCTAAATATTGTTTGACAATGACTGGACTGGACAAAACAAGATTCATGCATAACGAATCATTCGCTGTAATCCAATTGTGTTGTTTTGCATCAAAATTAGCAAGATTTATCAATTGGGATTTATAAACAGTCCTTCCCACACATAGACTTTACTTGTAATAACGGCTGCCCAAGTATAATTGGTGACATTTAAAAAAAAAAATTACGCTTTTTTGTATCCGCCCAATATCCAAACATCCGCGATCAATTAACTAGTGGAAAATCTCCTCTTGTCCTACACATTTACTTTTCTTTTTGTGTGGCTGCAATAGCAGTCACCACTCCCACAGACAACCTCACGTGCTCTGCCGAGACCCACAGAGAGCCTTTTTGGGTCTTTTGGGACCGTCCGGGGTTTATAAATCTTCTAAAATGTCCAGTATTCGGCTTTTGGTTTCGTTTTCTAAGCCATTTTTATTTTAAGCCTGATTTACTGTACTTACGCTTAGATTTGCAGCCGACAGCGCGTGCACAGCCACAAGACAGAGAGAAACATTATATAATTAATGATTTGATCTAAACGACTCAAACTTTTCGATATACTCAGAGAGGACGAAATTACATCTAAACTGGCTGCAAAATATATGTACTCCATTAGAGTCAATTAACTCATTTGCCTTTTTATTTCATGGATGTTTTTACTCCTTTATGTCATTTATTTCTCATTTGCTGTATTTTTATTTGATGAGGTTGATATATTTTATACATACCTAACATGCTTTGGCAATACTGTAGAAAATGCCAGAAGCAGATTTACCTGTCAGTGAGTGCACATGGCTCCTGAACAGAATAAAAGTAAAGTCGCATGCATGTGCTGTGGGTAAAAGGTGTGTTTCAATCTGGCTACCACCGCAAGTATATTTCAAACATCAGGGAAGCACTGAAATATGTTGTGTTTTTGCGTGTTTTGTATATATATAAATATATATATATATAAATATATATATATATATATATATATATATATATATATATATATATATATATATATATATATATATATATATATATATATATATATACACACACACACACATACATACATACAGTTGAAAACAGAAGTTTTCATACACTGTATAAAAAAAGCACATAATCATTAAAAAAAGTCAGATGCTAATGTGACTAAATTTTTCTCTTTTAGGTAAGTTAGGATTATCAAATTTGTTTCTTTTATGCTTAATAGCAGAATAATGAGAGATTTTTTTTGAGAAATTGTTATAACTTTTTTTGAATGTCAAGTTTACATACAATAAGATTCTTATGTCTCTGAAAAAGCTCAGATGATGGTGTCATGGTTTTGGAAGTTTCTGATTGGCTAATTGACAACATTTGAGTTAATTGGAAGCACAACTGTAGAATAGTATTTAAGGAAAACCTTAAACACACTGCTTCCTTGTGTGACAACATGGGAAAATCAACATGTCAGAATCAACAAAAAAGCCAGATTACAATTTGCTAAATTACACTGGGACAAAGACAAATTTTTGGAGACATGTCCTGTGGTCTGATGGAACTAAGGCCCCATTTACACTAATGCTTTTTCGTTTTGAAACGGCGTTTTTAGATCAAAAACGATCTGCGTCCACACTAGCGTTTCATCTAGCGTTTCTAAACATATCTCCGTCCACACCACTCCACCAAAAACGTATATCACGTGACCATTCGCGCACTCTGGGCATGCGCATTCAAGTATAAACAGGAAGCATGTGTCTCGCTCGGCATTTGGTTATTGTTAGTCAACAAACGCTGGTTGAACGATGAACGCGAGCGATTAGCAAGTGCTCGAACAACAGCTTGCCTCTTGCGAATATATGCAGCTGCTGTAGTAAAAAAGGCAGAGTTTAACTGCACAATGGCGCCTAAAACGGACAATAGTGCAAACAACGCTCCCATTTTTGTGTCCATGTTGTTGTTTACAGTGAAGGCTGGTCTGCCGTCTTCCGGAAGCGTTATAGTCATGTGATAGGGGCTTGACAAATAAGGGAAGGATACGCAATGACCCAAAAGCCCCAATCAGGTAGCAAATCTCAGCAGCCACGCCTCCGTTTTCAGATGTCTCCATTTTTCCCCATCCACACAGAGACGGAGCAGGAGCGGTTTAGAAGGAAAACGACCTCTCCAGCGTTTTCAAAACGCTCCGTTTTCGGGGCTCGAAAACTCCGGCGTAGTGTGGACGGATGGCGTAACCGTAGCAAAACTTATGCGTTTTAAAACAAAAACGCATTAGTGTAAACAGGGCCTAAGGTTGAACTGTTTTGCCATAATTACCAGTGTTACATTACAGTGTTACAAGCTTAGGAACACCAACTCAACTGTGAAGTATGGGGGCGGCAGCATCATGTTGTGGGCCTGTTTTGCTGCAGGAGGGACTGGTCTACTTCACATCATGAAGAAAGAACATTATGTAGAAATACTGAAGCAACATCTCAAGACATTAGCCAGAAAATTAAAACCTGGCCACAAATGGGTCTTCCAAACAGTCCATGACTCTAAGCATATTGCTAAATTAGTTAAAATGTGCTTTAAGGACAACAGAGTGAATGTTTTGGAGTGGCCATCACAAAGCCCTGAACTCAATCCTATAGAAAATTTGTGAGCAGAGTTGACAAAGCTTGTGCAAGCTAGACAGCCAACAAATCAGACTCAGTTACACCAATTCTGTCAGGAGGAATGGGCCAAAATTCCTGCAAACTATTGTGAGAAGCTTGTGGAAGCATACCCAAAACATTTGACCAAAGTTATACAGTTTAAAAGCAAAGTAAAAAAATACCATGGAAATGTATGTAAACTTTTGACTGTCTAGAAATTTAAAAATTCTCAAAAAATAAATCTCTCATTATTTTGGCATTTAGCTAATGTAAGTCATTTAGGTAATCCTAACGGACCTAAAATAGTAAACATTTAGTATGATTTACCATCAGACATTTTTTTAAAAATGGTTATGTTCCTTTTTTTAGAGTGTATGTAAACTTCTGGTTTCAACTGTCTGATGTTAATAAAATTTGTTTGATTCAATGACTCCGATATGGACTTCAATGATTTATGACAGTCAACCAGGAAAACCTGAATTAACCATTATTAAGAAACAAGTCACACCACATCAACTATGGTAGATTTGTTTTGAATTAAAATATCAGCCAAACGCATATATGCAAATCGGTATCATATACCAACATGGCCTCTTCCCGTCTCAGTGGGTGAACTACTCACCGGAGTCTGGATCATCATGGCCCGCTGGTCTCTCATAGTTCTGACGATGTCCAGCGGATACACTGACTGACCTCCTTCTATTAAACACATCGCCGTCTCCATGGTGATCAGCACCCCAGTGCGGCCAATGCCAGCGCTGAAACAGAAAAGGGTGGGGTAAGTGAAGAGGTGGAGTCAATAAGGAGTCAACAAAGGGGTGGATTCAGTGAAGAAGCCAATGAAGGAAGACAACAAAGGGGTGGAGTCAGAGAAGGGGTGGAGTCAATAAGGAGAGTCAACAAAGGAGTGGACTTAGTGAAGAAGCCAATGAAGGAAGACAACAAAGGGGTGGAGTTAGAGAAGGGGTGGAGTCAATAAGGAGAGTCAACAAAGGAGTGGATTCAGTGAAGAAACAAATTAAGGAAGACAAAAAAGGGGTGGAGTCAGAGAAGGGGTGAAGTCAATAAGGAGAGTCAACAAAGGGGTGGATTCAGTGAAGAAGCCAATGAAGGAAGACAACAAAGGGGTGGAGTCAGAGAAGGGCGACAACAAAAAGGTGGAGTCAATGAAGAAGTCATCGAAGGGAGTCAATAAAGGGAATCAATGAAAGGGTGAAGTCAATAAGAAGAGTCAACAAAGGGGTAGAGTGAGCGAAGGGATAGATTCAACAAACAAAAGGATGGAGTTTGTGGAAGGAGATAACACAGGAGTGAAGTCAGTGAAGGAGTCAATGAAAGGAGACAACAAAGAGGGGGAGTCAGTAACGAAAAAAACAAAGGGGTGGAGTCAATGAACAGAGATAAAAGGGTGGAGTCAGTAAAGGGATGATTCAAAGAAGGAGACAAAGGGATGGAGTCAGTGAAGGAGTCAATGAAGTGAGACAACAAAGAGGTGGAGTCAGTAAAGGGAGAAACAAAGAGGTGGAGTCATTAAACAGAGACGACAAAGAGGTGGAGTCAGTAAAAGGAGAAACAAAGGGGTGGAGTCATTAAACAGAGACGACAAAGAGGTGGAGTCAGTAAAGGGAGAAACAAAGAGGTGGAGTCATTAAACAGAGACAACAAAGAGGTGGAGTCAGTAAAAGGAGAAACAAAGGGGTGGAGTCAGTAAAAGGAGAAACAAAGGGGTGGAGTCAGTTAAGGGAGACACCAAAGGGGTGGAGCCAATGAAGGTAGAAATAAAGGGGTGGAGTCAGTAAAGGGAGACAACAAAGAGGTGGAGTCAGAGAAGGGAGAAACAAAGGGGTGGAGTCAGTAAAGGGAGACAACAAAGGGGTGGAGTCAATGAAGGGAGACAACAAAGAGGTCGAGTCAATAAAAGGAGAAACAAAGAGGTGGAGTCAGTAAAGGGAGACAACAAAGGGGTGGAGTCAATGAAGGGAGAAACAATGAGGTTGGGTCAGTGAAGGGAGACAGCAAAGGGGTGGAGCCAGTGAAGGGAGAAACAAAGAGGTGGAGTCAGTAAAGAGAGAAAACAAAGGGGTGGAGTCAATGAAGGGAGACAACAAGGGGTGGAGTCAGTGAAGGAGTCAAAGGAGGAAGACAACAAATGTGTGGAGTCAGTGAAGGGAGACAACAAAGGGGTGGAGTTAATGAAGTGAGACAACAAAGGGGTGGAGTCAGTAAAGGGAAATACCAAAGGGGTGGAGTCAGTGAAGGGAGAAACAAAGGGGTGGAGTCAGTAAAGTGAGCCAACAAAGGGGTGGAGTAAATAAAGAGAAACAACAAAGGGGTGGAGTCAGTAAAGGGATAATTCAAATAAGGGAGACTAAGGGGTGGAGTCAGTGAAGGGAGAAGCAAAGAGGTGGAGTCATTGAACAGAGACAACAAAGGGGTGGAGTCAATAAAGGGAGCAACAAAAGGGTGGAGTCAGTGAAGGGAGACACCAAAGGGATGGAGCCAGTGAAGTGAGTCAACAAATGGGTGGAGTCAATACATGTTTTTGGGACATTTTCCAGGCCTGACCTGCAATGAACCACTACAGGTTCTGGCCCGTCGGCTCTTTTGCTGCGCACTTGACAGACGAAGTTGAGAAAGTCTGAGGAATCGTCCGGCACACCGTGATCGGGCCACGCCAGGTACTGCATCTGACAAATCTGCCTTTCTTCTTTACTCTGCACAAACATACAAACAGACATCAGCATAGGAAGTTACTTCCACAATAAATAAATAAAGGACATTTAAACAGCTCCCCCACCTCCAGGTGTGTGAGAGTCAGATCTCTGAGCAGATACGCGGAGTTTCCCTCCTCTGACACGCACGTAACCTGAAAACCTCCGTATGTGCCACTCGCCGAAACATTCGGCCAATATTGATGACATTTGACCTGAAATAGAATGCAAAAATTGTCAAAATAAATCATACACACAACATTTTTTTATTATTTTGCTTATTTTTTAAGCATTTTATTTTTTACGTATTTAATCTAAAAAACATTAGATCATTTTAAAACACAAACAAAATGAGAAATATTATTCTCATAAAATGGGATTTTATAAAACTGAAAATAAGTACATCAGGTGACAATTAATGATGTCTAGGACCAGATATTTCTTTCAGGGTTTAGTTGGATGTTGAGAATATGGAATATCTTTGGATTTTAATTTAACTGGCTAACATTTTGGTAACACTAGTTACATCAGCAGGAAAAAAAAGCTGTTTTGAGTTCAGTTAAAAATGTATAGTTTAATTATGAAACAAAAATACAAAATCGCATCAGTTTCTTTAAAATAAATAAATAAATTACATGTCAAATAAACATCAACAACTCAATTTAACAAATAATACAACAAACCTTTTTTGTTTTTCTTGAAGTGTGATATTGTTACTTTTTACTTTGTGTCGAAGTGAAAAAGTTCTTTAAAAAAAAAGAAAATAAAATTAATAACAAATTGTCATTCATACCCTCCCCCGTTCAACTTGTGTGGTGAGCATGACCACCAGGGCGGCGCTCTGTTCCCACACCATCTGCCAGAAGTCTGAGCAGGTGCCTGGAAGCGGCCCTTGACAAGCAATATATCGTCTCACTTCCCCTTTACTCGGCACATCCATCTGAAAACACACAAACCATCACAAAACAACTGCACACATCAAAAATAACCAACGACACACGCTCACATTGATGTTTGCATTCATATCATTTAACATAATAATTGAAAAGTGTATGTTAGTCACTATCAGAGTGTGCATGTAATATCATTTTTTACTATAATAGATGTTTAATTAACATTTAATAAATAAACATATGTAATAAAAGCCTTTGATGAGTAATAATATCATAAATTCAATAATATATAATCATATTTGGATGGCTTGCTATCTACAGATATTATTAATAATATTTAAAAAAAAATAATTAAGAAATAAAAAAAGTACATATTTTTACTCGTGTTTATAAAATATGAAAATATGTGAAAATATATAATAAACAATAATATTACTTCTACACTTCTACTAATAAAAATAATAATTATTATTATTGTATATAAATTAACTATATAAAAATAACTATATATTAAATTAAATAATATATAATCATATTTGGATGGCATGCCATCTACTTGTATTAATAATAATAATAATTAATATAATTACATTTTCATTTAAAATGAGTAATAAAATACATACTTTTACTTGTATATAAAATTTGAAATATTACAAAAATAAGCGAAAATATATAATAAACAACAATACTACTTTCTACACTTATATAACAACAATACTAATGTTAATAATAATAATATTTTCCAGTGATGGGTTGCAGCTGGAAGGGCATCTGTTGCGTAAAACATATGCTGGATAAGTTGGCGGTTCATTCCGCTGTGGCGACCCCAGATTAACAAAGAAACTAAGCCAAAAAGAAAATAAATGAATGAATGATAATAATAATACAAATTCAATATTATAATCATATTTGGATGGCATGCTATCTACTTATATTAATAATAATAAATATTTTAAATAATAAAAGTTAATTTAAAAAGAGTAATAAAATACATACTTATAATAGAATACATACATATAAAATATAAAAATATGCAAATGTAATAAACAATAATACTACTTATATAACAATAATAATAATAATAAATAAGTTTCTCTCTAACTTTAATCAAACCGTGCAAGCAGTATAATCTTAATATAAAACAAATAAACATATATAATATAAAATGTTGAATAAATAATAATAAGAGTAATAATAATAATAAGAGTAATAATAATAATAATACTTTATGTTTTTATTTATTTATGTTTGTTTGTTTGCTTTAATGTAATATCAGCAGCATTGGCTATATTCAAATGTAATTTATAATCATAACTGTTTCGTTATAACCATGCATTGTACAAAGAGAAACATACAAATAACAACAACACTGATAAAAAGTCATAAGATCTTCCAATGTAATCAGTTATAAATCTTCTAAAACTCCTCCAGAAGACACCTTTATTAAACATGTCTCTTAAAATATTATAATAAAATAAAATGTCAATTTAAAAGAAATAAAATACATACTTGCACTCATATATAAAATATGAATGATCATAAATGTGATAAAATAAGCAATAATACTACTACAACACTTGTATAATAAATAAACAAATAAATCAAATAAGTGGCTCTTTAAATTTGATCAAGCTGTGCAAGCAGTATAATTAAACTGAAATAAATATAAATAAATATGTAGCACATCATAAATGAAATGAAAATCATCACACAAACAGACTGAAACAACCGGAAAATAAAAAAAAATGCTCACATTAATGAAGTTTGCATTGATGTAATCCTCCGTCCCCTTCAGTACGACTCGAGTGCTGTCATCTGTGTCACAAAATAACATTATGAATACTAAAATAATTATGAAAACATAATGAAGTCCAGTCACAAATTTCAATCTGTGCGCACTCACATGGAGAAATGTCCCGATAGCGGTTTTTGGAGACGTTTTGTGGCAATCTGGCGCAGGACATGGACATCCCGGGACGCTTCCTGTACAATTGCTGAAGGAGAAAAAAGACAAACATTAATTGTTTATAGCATGTTATTAATTGCAAATTGCCTCATTATTTGTTTATTGTGTGTCATTTGTTTGTTATTAATTGTTTCTTGTATTATTAATTGTTCATTGTGTGTCATTTGTGTGTTATCAATTGTTTATTGTGTGTTAATAGTTGTTTATTGTATTATTGTTTATTTTATGTCGTTAATTGTTTTGTTATTATGGTGTCATTAATGGTTTATTGTGTGCCATTATTTATTCTGTCATTAATGGTCAATTATTTGTCATTAATTGTTTATTGTGCATTGTTGTTTATTTTGTGGCGTTAATTGTGTGTCGTTATTGTTAATTGTGTGTCATTTGTATGTAATTAATTGTTTCTTGTATTATTAATTGTTTATTTTGTGTTGTTAATTGTGTTGTTATTATTGTGTCATTAATGGTTTATTATGTTCCATTGTTTATTCTGTCATTAATGGTTTACTGTTTATCATTAATTGTTAATTGTGTGTTGTTGTTTATTTTGTGGCGTTAATTGTGTCACTAATTGTTCATTGTGTGTCATTTGTGTGTTATTCATTTTTTATTGTGTGTTAATAGTTGTTTATTGTATTAATAATTGTTGTTTTTGGGTCGTTAATTGTGTTGTTATTATTGTGTCAATAACGGTTTATTGTGTGCCATTGTTTATTCTGTCATTAATGGTTTATTGTTTGTCATCAATTGTTTATTGTGTATTGTTGTTTATTTTATTAAATTGTTTATATATATACACAGGCAGTGCAGAATAATTAGGCAAATGGGTATTTTAACCACATCGTCCTCTTTATGCATGTTGTCTTACTCCAAGCTGTATAGGCTCGAAAGCCTAGGCGATGTGCATCTCTGTAATGAGAAGGGGTGTGGTCTAATGACATCAACACCCTATATCAGGTGTGCATAATTATTAGGCAGCTTCCTTTCCTTTGGCAAAATGGGTCAAAAGAAGGACTTGACAGGCAAAAGTCAAAAATAGTGAGATATTTTGCAGAGGGATGCAGCACTCTTAAAATTGCCAAGCTTCTGAAGCGTGATCATCGAACAATCAAGCGTTTCATTCAAAATAGTCAACAGGGTCGCAAGAAGCGTGTGGAAAAACCAAACCAAAAACCAAGGCGCAAAATAACTGCCCATTAACTGAGAAAAGTCAAGCGTGCAGCTGCCAAGATGCCACTTGCCACCAGTTTTGCCATATTTCAGAGCTGCAACATCACTGGAGTGCCCAAAAGCACAAGGTGCGCAATACTCAGAGACATGGCCAAGGTAAGAAAGGCTGAAAAACGAAAAACCACCACTGAACAAGACACACAAGCTGAAACATCAAGACTGGGCCAAGAAATATCTCAAGACTGATTTTTCTAAGGTTTTATGGACTGATGAAATGAGAGTGAGTCTTGATGGGCCCGTGGCTGGATCGGTAAAGGGCAGAGAGCTCCAGTCCGTCTCAGACGCCAGCAAGCTGAAGGTGGAGTGCTGGTTTGGGCTGGTATCATCAAAGATGAGCTTGTGGGGCCTTTTCGGGTTGAGGATGGAGTCAAGCTCAACTCCCAGTCCTACTGCCAGTTTCTGGAAGACGCCTTCTTCAAGCAGTGGTACAGGAAGAAGTCTGCATCCTTCAAGAAAAACATGATTTTCATGCAGGACAATGCTCCATCACACGTAGTACTCCACAGCGTGGCTGGCAAGAAAGGGTCTAAAAGAAGAAAAACAATTGACATGGCGTCCTTGTTCACCTGATCTGAACCCCATAGAGAACCTGTGGTCCATCATCAAATGTGAGATTTACAAGGAGGGAAAACAGTACACCTCTCTGAACAGTGTCTGGGAGGCTGTGGTTGCTGCTGCATGCAATGTTGATGGTGAACAGATCAAAACACTGACAGAATCCATGGATGGCAGGCTTTTGAGTGTCCTTGCAAAGAAAGGTGGCTATATTGGTCACTGATTTGTTTTTATTTTGTTTTTGAATGTCAGAAATGTATATTTGTGAATGTTGAGATGTTATATTGGTTTCACTGGTGAAAATAAATAATTGAAATGGGTATATATTTGTTTTTTGTTAAGTTGCCTAATAATTCTGCACAGTAATAGTCACCTGCACACACAGATATCCTCCTAAAATAGCTCAAACTAAAAACAAACTAAAAACTACTTCCAAAAATATTCAGCTTTGATATTAATGAGTTTTTTGCGTTCATTGAGAACATGGTTGTTGTTCAATAATAAAATTAATCCTCAAAAATACAACTTGTCTAATAATTCTGCACTCCCTGTATATATATATATATATATATATATATATATATAAGATTTTTCAACACATTTCTAAGCATAATAGTTTTAATAACTCATTTCCAATAACTGACTTATTTTATCTTTATGATGACAGTAAATAATAGTTGACTAGATATTTTTCAAGACACTTCTATACAGCTTAAAGTGACAT